>CM052168.1:499181-727203 GCA_028455555.1 Augochlorella aurata | reverse complement strand
TAATTGATTTTCTGTGCAGAACTTGCAAAACCTCTTTCAGAAAATAAATCGTCTAGTCGCTTTCTAACACGGAGACGAAACAACAATTTGAGAGAATTTGTTACAAAACACAAACCGCTTCGCATTAACTAATTCGATTCTAGACTATAGGGACTCGTCCATACGAAACACGTTATATTTGCATCAAGTATATTTTGAAATCTACTACTAGCAACGTTTCACGAGATCGCCGTTAATTAAGGGTAACATCCACGGTGCTCTTAATTAATAACATAATAACAGTGTTTCTAGCACAACCCAGGTAATCAGTATGTGAACTCGGCATGTTTGTAACTTTCTAATTGCTGTTCGCACTCTTAAAACTTTTGTAATTAAATTTCAATTTCATCCCTTCGAGAACAAATAATGTGAATGTTCGAAGTGATACGATCTCTCTAATGATTCTTGCTTTTTGTGTGCACCTGCGGTCGCGAGAAGAAACACACGAGCCTCGATTTCGACGCATATATGTTCTACATATAGACCCAGAAGATAGATTCTACACTGCAATCAACAGAAAATTATCTCATACAAGAAATGAGAATTCGGCCACGTAAAAGATGTCTACTCTATCATTCGAGACATTTAGGGCCATCAAGATTACAGAGGCCAGATATTTATATACATGAACTTCTGTTAGATATTTTCCAACGAAAAGATTGTTATGTAGCCTTCGAAAATGGGATAAGTTATCCTAAAAGTTTCAACAAAACCCACTTGTATATTAGGAAAAAAATTGCAAAAATCAATTTACTTTTAACATCCTAGACCAAACGCCAAAGGCTACAGACGCCATACGTATTTATTAATAAATACATTTTTGCCAAATATTTTCTAACAAAAATATTGTTACATGTTCCTCTAATATGAAACAAATTATCCTAAAATTTTTAATAGAAAACGCTCCGTAATTATCCGCTAAGAGCAGCTTATCTTTAACGTTCCACTCCCAAAGTGACAAAGGCTACTACACAAATAATCTATATAAATACATTTCTGTCACATATTTCGAGATCTACGAAACGCATTTTTTAAATTTTCGATGTAGCCTCAGATAAAAAAGTTAAGAAACGCAAATTTCTTATGTCGTTCCAAACAATTGCAATTTAAATACAAAAATTTGCAAACACTGTCTAGTACACCAGCCTCTCTAACGTCTCAAACAAATACAAGTTATTTTGTTTCAAAAGGTGTCCAAATAATCTTTCCGTAGTATGTCTCCCGTTAGGTTCCAAACGTGCTGCATTTGGAGCAATGGCTATTTAGTAAATAAGCTGAAGTGTGAAACAACCGATGTTCGAAAAATGGTGGTAGCCCTTCTGGTTCGACTGCGGAGCGGCTGGTTCATTAATGCAAGGATAGCTGCGTGTCTTCGCCGGGACTTCCGATTAAAGTCGTGCCCGAATCACCCAGGCCCGATCGTACATCTTGTATCCACGCGAGGCCCGTCTCCATTCCGCACACGTGTTAACACGGTTGTGCGGACACGGAGAGAGGTCCGATCTCGTCGGATGCGCTCGGCCACTGGGCTCTAAAGTCGCGTCACGCGCAATTAATTTCACACGAGATCCGCGGTCGGTTACATTTGCATGTCCGATTGGCCGTAACGTTGAATTAGAGATGCTATCTAACTGCGGCGGAGACCTATTACAATATTAAATGCTTCAACGGGCTCGAATGCGCCCGCACCGGGGCCGTCGCTGAAAAATCCGCGTGCTTTAGATACTAGATTGCGCGTCTCCTTGGTGCCGCACACCTCACAGGTTAGCGGACCTTTCGACGCGAGGAACACCTTTCACGATAGCGGGACCCTCGCCGAACGTTTACATATATCTGGCATTTATTTCCGAGACTACGCCGCGCCGAGAAGATATCGGCTGCATCGCCACGTGGATCCAAATGTAACAGTTAATCTTACACGTACTGAGAACACACCGTTCGGTTTTACCGCGAGTATAATTTACAATTTTAATTATTGGCCGCAACGATACGCCGTTTTTTATTGCATAGAAAATGCAGGGTTGTTCAAAGAAAAGTAAGAATGGGTTTGGTGACCGACGTGCGCGTACAATATTTTTTTTTCCAGTAAGGACAAGTATTCCTTCGAAAAAGTCTAAGTAGACTGCGGATTTTATGCATTTATGACAACAGTGAGTAGCCTCAATTAAACATAGTGAAAAGATTAAAAGAATTTTAAAATATCATTTTATTGTTTTGAATCTAATAAAATTATTTGAAACAGGAAGAACTTTTTATTTAGATCCTGTTTCTTGCGATCGATGTAGACAACTTTTATTTTGCATAAAATATTACAGCATTTAATATTTTAAAATTTTTCCTGCAGAAGGGAATATTGGATGATCAAAGAGAAGGAAGCATTAGGTTCGTTAATCAGCATGTGCGTGCAGTTTGGTTATTATTAAACTGCATTTAAATACCTTGAATGCAATAGAATGCGTAGACTGCATTTTATGCATTCCTCGCAAAATATGTAAATCAACTGCAAAACAGTGAAAAGAATTTAAAGAATGATCAAACACTAGTGTATTATTTAAAAACTGTTGAAATTATTGAGAACAGAAATAAATGTATATGTAACTTTAGAGTATGGCAATTAATTCAAACGAATTAAAATTTATTAATTAATAAATCTTGCATAATTAAGAAACCGTAGTCTACTTATTGTGAGATACAACAATTAAAATCGCAATTGTACGAACCAACAGCAAATTCAATACTTATTCTGCGTGTGATATATGCGAATAAAATTCTTGTATTAATTTCACACTGGAAAGTATACGCATATCTTCTCGTATGAATTTCATACCGACAAATACACGCAAACAATTTTCTTTTATTAATTACGCTGGAAAGCATTCAGTTTAATATGTTTATGGGGGATGTATTTTAATGCATATGTTATGTTAACCGAAGTATGCAAAAGGTTTATACAAAGTAACGAGATATCATCTGAAAATTGAAAAGAAAGTAATTGAAACATAAAAAATTAATGATCGATCATTACCAACTGGACACTAATTATCGAACAGTAAAAGTTCACTAAAATATGCTCCATGTATTTATGTATGAGATTATCAGCTAACACAGTTAGTAAATTCTGGAATAATTGCAAGATGCGCAAAACATGAAAGAGCAAGTAAGCTTTATCTTTTATTTACAAGCTAATGAGCTAAACAGCTGTGAAAGTAAATTTTACGTTGATTTCCGCTATGCATAGATAGAGATTTGCACCTTCAGCCACGGATTAGTAATCACCATGCTATAGTCCCGCTCGCGTGATAGTAGAACCGTGTCATTCGCAGTGAAAGTGACAGGAATAGAGCAAAAAGTCCCGTATAGGAAGCGTATCTTCTTAAACGGAAATGAGTTTGCTGAATTTTACTCTCGGCGTACGGTTAATAGCCCCTTTTGAAAACGGTATTAAGAAAAACCGAAAGTAACCGCTGATGCTGGCCATAAATTAGAGAGGTTGAAATGTCTTAAATCGAAAGTATATTCGTTTAAGATCGTATGCTTAATTCCAGCGTAGCCGTCACAATGACGACGCGTTATCTGGTAACAGTCCGCGAGAAATGAATTTATGTGCACTTCAAAATCAGGATCTACATAACCGTTGATTCGACGCTAAGTATTATCAGATTAAGCATTGCAACATTTCAGTATTTATCTGCTGAAAGATTTCGAATGTCAGATTTATATTATTATATAGTATCTCGATATTTTAGCATCATTTCCAAAATAATAAATAAAAGTGTTACGCAAGTGATAAAACCAAACTGAAAGCATTTTTACTCGAATGTAAAATATTTCCATACAAATTGTAGTTTTCCGGTCGAAAAACATAAATATTATTCGGTTTTAGGAATTGCTGTGTACTAAATCGATTGTCCCAGAATATTTTTCCCAAGTAAATATCGAAAACAAAGTTTGAAGTTCGCATGAAATAAAGGCTGATTTTTTTCCCGTGTTTTCATACAGCATCGTCCTGCCCCATTCTACTTTACAACCTGTCGTTCCTGTTCAACCACTCGGCAAAGTATTTTTATCCTGGCGTGAGTCAACCATTTTCTGCGTCATCCAAATTTTAAGCCGTCTTAACTCTATATCGCCGGAACCTCGCATCCATATAATCCTGTGAAGCCCTACTTTCTAAATCTTCCCCATTGTTACATCTTCTCACATCTCAGCAATCTCTTGGAACCCCAAAAACTACTTTAAACGGAACAGTTAAACTCTGCTCCTTACCATTGCATTTCTGGAAGAACACTTAATTTATGTGTTGTTTAAATTACAATTTATAATCTTAACATTATCTTCATCATACTGTTACAACTATTTATTCTACTTAACCTATCGATCCTACGATCTATTGACTTAAAGTTCTAAATACTAGTTGCATTTTTCTTAACAAAACATTTCATGTATTATACAATAATAAACGTGAAACTATTTCGACTGCATAAGTTTTATTTACCACCAGTTAACTTTTGACAAGTACAGTGGCATGAATAATTATAGACTCAAAGTAAGTTTTACGCTTTCAGTAATATTTCAACGAAAGCTTAACGAAATATCATATTTGTATATTTCTATTTTATATTATTTCTAATGTGGAAATATACAAATGTAGTTTCTTTCTTGGTTTTTGTTTAAACATCTAAAAATGTAGAAGTTACTTCGAATTTATAATTATTCACACCGCTGTAGGTGCTCTCTTTTAGCCGAGTCATCCTAGTCATCCTACAAATAATAGAAAACAGAAATATACATACATAACAATATACGTAATGAAATATATAACAGAAATATGATGAACACCTCTCTATATCCGTCATGAAGAAATAGCAGCATTTTGTGTTGCGACAAGTATACCGGTCAAAACAGTTGAGAGAATAAATAAATATTAGTGATACAATTAAAAGGTAAAAGAATGATTTCATCACAACTGAATTCTATATTATAATAGCCACGCGTACGTGCTTCAAAGTGATTGCAACAATTTACTGGTTAAAGGGAATCAAAATTTTGGATCACCAACTCAAAACAATCGTGCAAAAATACATCGATAACGGATTTTATTTTTTTTTATATTGGTTATTATATTGCTAGGCTGATGTTGATTTATCATATTGTTAAATTACGCAATTCTCGCAAACGGCGAAAAAAATGCATGTTTTCCTCCTCTGTTATGTTCTTATGAAACTGTATCCCGCATGAACGTTTTACTGGATGTTGTCCTACTTCGCCGAAACTTTTCTGCAGGCGAGGATTGTTCTCACGTGAAACTTTTAGTTTTGCAATTAATTTTGGATCTTATTTTTACGATCGGAGTCGACTCGTCGTCGTCAGGAACCGCTTACACACATTGCAAATCGCTGAAACCAACATTTTTACGACCGTCTCCCAACGATTACGGAAGAGTTACGTAAATGCTCGGATCACAGAGGATGTATAAGAAATGGTGCAAATGGATTTTTAATTATCGCCGAACTCAATGCATATGTTAGAAACATTTTGTTACAATTTTATGAAACATGTGCCTCCTCAACTTCAACGCCAAACCTACAGAACGCTAAAATTGGCAAATGTTTTAAATGACTGAATGTGTTGCTCTTATTATTTAGACTTTCCGCTATTGTTATTTATAACGTATGCTTGAATTAAGAAATTTTGTTATACATCAATTTATTTATTATAATTCATTAAATTGTATAATTTTAAAAATATTATATTTAAACTAATTAATTTAAATTTCTATTAAAAATCTATTATAATTTAAAATTTTCATTTAAATTTCTATTAAATATTTATTGTAGCATAAACTTCTATTTAGATTTCTATAAAAATCTACTATAATGTATATCTATCATAAAATTTCATTTATTTATTTATTTATTCATTTGCTTCATAAAAGTTTACATAATTTCATGTGAGAATCTGAAAATAGAAAGTATGAAACCAATCATTTTGAATTTTAATAACACTATGCAGTGTGCAACAATAACGATTATTTAGGAAATGAACGTGATACATGAAAGTATCGTAAATGAATGTTAAATGAAGAATATAAATGTATTTTAAGTTTTAAAGTTCTGAGAAGCATTTTAAGTACTAAAGTAGCTACTGAAAGCGGCGAATTTAAAAGATTCAAACTGCAGCATTAACTTGACATTGCGCGAACAACTTTGGAAAGTTTGCAGATCCAAGAAAGTGCTGAAGTTCAACCTCTTCAATGTATCATATCTCCAGTTCCGTTCACTCGGATATCTTCTTTAATCTTGGCGATCAATTCTTCGTAAAAACGAAACGAGAAAGATTATAGGTAGCAATATAATCAGTACACTATGGATTTTTATGCAAAATAAAAATTGTCTGCATGAATTGCAAGAAATTGAGACTAAATACGAAGTTCATTCTTTCATTAATCCTTTTAATACATTAAAAATAATAGATTGACATTTTTCAATTCCTTTAATCTCTGTATTATTTTAAATTGTAACTGCCAAATTTTGCCATAGATGCATGCAATCCGCGGTCTGGTAATTAAGAAATTCCCTTAACACGATACGGAGTGTACCGTAAAAATTGCATGCTCCACTCAGGCGTGCATCATTTTACGATACCGGAAGCGAAGCAAATGGAGAATTGAATCTTCATAAACTTGGAAACGGCAGTTCCACTTCTTGGATCTCTTTGTCAGGATCTTCTTCGGGAAAAACTTACATATATCCTAATCCTTTTTCACGTTCCTTTTATTCACAGAATCGTTCCGCGCTTTCAATAAGCTATGATTCAACACGAAAATATTTGTGCGCTTGCTTTTATTATGCTAATTGCTCGCAATACTTCAAGTGAGTCATTCGTTTGCAACATATCACCTGGACTACTTACGTGGATCAATGAGCATGCAATATGCAATTAGTTTTCGTTAAAACAATTGCGTGTCTCTTCTTGAATCACCAATGTATCATGGTTCGCATACTTGATCCGAACTGTCATCGTTACTACGAATTTCTGTTGCAAAAGTTTACAGCATTATAACAAGCGAATTGAAGTAAAATTAAGGAGGTATTCTAGTTTGAACTTTTGAGAAAATCAACTATTTTGCATACTCTTGGAGGATATAGTTTCAAAATTACATTACTGGAACCTTGCATGCGAACTCCTAAAATTAACGAAGTTATGATTGTTTGGAGAACTCAACGACCATCGCTACTTTTGCACATTAACCCCTATCTTTTAAAGATCACTTAAATGTCAGTGTCAGAGATCATAGAATTCGTCTCGACGTATACCACTGTGTTGCGTTATAAAAAACAGTGGTTAATGAGCAAAAAATAGCGATGACTTTCAATACCTCACAAAAATTATTTTTGAGAGAAAAAAACATGAATCGTAATATTCTTAGCTTTTGACGAAACAAAATTCTTCGGGCACATTTTTTTATATTAGCAAAAATGACGAAGACATTACAATGCGCAGGTGAAAATAAACACCCAGTGTATTTTATATTGTATATTTCATTTTTTACGAATGAATTGCATTACCACGTTGCCCGTGATTGCTTTTTAAATTATATTTTCCATTTTTATGCAGGCATAGTGCAATTATCCGATGCATTTAATTTTCCGACATTGCCTCCGTTCCCAGTATGTACATCGTATAAGCGGTATTCTACTGTATTAAGAATTTTAAGTATTAATAGAAAGTAATTGCGCAAAGAGGTCTGGAGAAAGATCAAGGACGCTCGGAGAGAATGTTCTTTTTTCGTTTTAATTATCGCGACAGCGGTATTGGTACTTACTCAAAGTTTAATCACTGTGAAAAAGTTCTTCGTTCGCGTTTTTATTTATTTATTTTTTTTTATGCATCATGCATACGTCAACGTAAAATGAATTAGAGGGCGCTGAAATACTTTGACAGAATGATTTATCGCGGTCATGGTTCGGAGAGCTCTGTTCGAAATGCAAATGCGCAACGACAAAAGTGCGGTGCACTGCTATAATTGCTACGTAAGCACTGACGATGCAGCCTCGTTGCAGGTGAGAGATCGCGAGATTCCGGCGACCCGGTGTCCCTCCCGTAGTTAAAGTGCGTCGACATAGTTGTCACATGCAATAAATCCAAGAAATCTGTTGTCCGCGGTTTATGCGACGATACATCAACCCAGCCTCCGGGCCCGTGGCTTCGGCTATTTCTTGCGCCCGTTTTCATCATAGGATAAATTTACACCTGGCTTTAACGCATTTTATTTCTAATTCAGTGCTATTTAAAGCGTCAGATTTTTCAGACGACTTTGATATTTCGGTGAATCCCCGATGTTTGAAACGCTCATAGAAAACTGACGCGTTATTGTGCTTCGAATTTTAATAATAAACCGTAAAACAATTTTACGTTTGTTTGTATGTTATTAACTTCTGCTAAGGTTTTAACGCGTTTTACATTGTGTAGGAGGACACTGGAGCATTAGATTGACTACAGAGATTTTTCAATTTTTATGTGACATTTGTAAAACAAGTATCGAATAGGTACGAACCGTTTAAAGCAAAAGTGGTGTAAATCATTCTTTTGCTGGGTAGATTTAATGTTATTAAATTATATTTAAGTTAATACTTTATTTGACTTTTTTGTTCTATCTTAAGTTAAAGCTTAAATATGGCTTAATTATCCACAAATTAGCTTTTTCGACTTACACCTTTTCTGCTTTTAACAGTTCGCATAATCTAACGGTGTTAATTAGGCTGTCGATCTTTATACAAAATAAATATTTTCTGTCTTTGATCATTTTTTGTAATCTTTTAAATAAGTTGAACACAATACATATCAACGTTGGTGAATTTTTAAAATGTTCGACTGTTTTAAAAACTTTGTTGATCTTGATCATTGTAAAAGAATTTATGTACAAAAGTGGAAAGTAGACACAAAACAGGATAAACTTGCATGAGGAACAACTGATGGAGAATCGTCCAAGAACAAGGCAATTTGTATTCAGTGCACGAAGACAGGCACCTTTCGTTGAGGTGAATTAACTAATGTTATTGTCAAGTCCCGATCAGACGAAAACAAAATTACTAAAAGGAGCAGATTTAATTGAACGCTAAAAGGAAAAGCTCTATAGAGAATGATTTCGCCACTTCGTCTAATTAAATTCTTCCATCACCTAAACTCGCGGAAAGGTAATAGTACGATTAACGCTGGAACTACCGGGCTCTGAACGCGATTGATGTACATTGTTGTATAATAATGACAAGATCGAATTTATTCAAACTTCGACCGATTTCTGTTTATAACAAATGCACTAATAAAGATATTCACCTAAAAATTTCTCATAGAAACGTTTCTATAATTCCAGAAATTGTGGAAGAAAAATAAGAAACCAATCATTTCTACCGGTTCGGTAATTCCAATGTTAAGGATTCTAGGAGAAATACAACTAAAGACAGGAATACAATAAAGACCACGAAAGATTAGATTTTTAGAAAGTAGTAGAATATTTGTGCATTCCTTGATGTCAGTGAGAAACTGATTCTTTTTTTATTTTTATAACTAATAGAACCCACTGTCGGAAGTTCGTAGACAGATATAGGAAGACACAGAAGGTACCACTTTCTCGAATTGGGGTTTGTGACATCTTTTATTGTCTTCAGCATGGTTTCCAAAGTTTCATACACTCAACTGTACGAGTACAGTTACGTAATGATTAAATAAGTGTTCAAAATGCTGGAAAACTAACAAGGTCTGATAGCATTTTTATTTCCCTTTCACAATGAGCGATCTTTCGGTTGACGAATGGAACTTCTCTCTAATTTTAATTTTCGCAAAATAAAACAGAGAAATGAGAATTCGCATGAAGAGAATTCGCGCAGTCTAATAATGATTCTTCCGTTCTCCCACGTAGATTTCACTTCAACGAGTTAGCTGTTGCAATCTGTTTGAAAAGTATTATTGTAATAATACTGTGTACGTCTGATTTTCTTCATATTTTGTTTAAATACAACACTTTTATAAACTATGTAATTTAATAAAGCGTATCAAAGTACATATTCTTTTTAACCAGCTAACTAATTAAAAAATATATTTGGGGAGCTACTACATTCTGCTATTACTTGTTGCGAACTTTTAAAATCAGATATTTCATATTTATAATTTTATCGTCAACAGACTAAATTTATATTTTGCAACTGTTAATATCTATCAATTGTACCAAATACCTTCGCAATCTTTAGAAATATATTGTATGTACTACTCATGGAACTCCACGTACTATGCATTAGGGATGGACGATTCTGGATCGATTTTCTTTAAGCGATTTTGAAACGAATCGACTTTTTTAGTTACGAATCGATCTTCGATTCAAAGTCGTCATACCGCCATTAACTATTGTAGATCGTACATCGCCGGACCACATACAACATTTACCCTTCATAAATTTATTGCTTTTAAACTAATCATTTTTTCAAGTCCTTAATAAATAAATATACCAATCTAATTTTAAAGTTTACAATGAGACACCGTTGGTATCTCGATACTCTTGTACACGTTATACATTTAATATTGCATTACTTTCTTTTTTAAGAACTTGATTTTATAAATCGTTTACAAATTGCCATAAGAATTAACATATTGAATTTTAAGACCGATTTACAAAATCGGGTTCCGCGATAAAGAAATATGCCATACAGTATGAATATGTGAAAAACCCCAAAATATGTGAGATCTATTAGACGGCAAAACCTTTACTTCAAATAAGGACGTTAAAAATAACTTGGATCAGTTTTTTGTCAGCAAAGATCAGAAGTTTTATGTGCGTGGGATCATGCTACTTCCAAAAAGATGGCAAAAGGTATTGGACCATAATGGACGATATATAATACGATAAAGTATTTACACACTATAAGGAAATCGTCTTTCATTGTCACAAATAAAAACGAAAATATTTTTCGAACAACCCAATAACATAGAAATCGACGTTCGAAACGAACCAGTCTCACAACGTTGATCTTACATTAATCTCCGGTTCTGCTAAGCGGATTAGCCAAAAACTCGTCCATTGCTAGCACGAGGGTCGCGCAGGTAATCGAACAGGACGATACCGCTTTAAAAGCGAAGCCCGAAGCGTTTCAAATGCGACTACGAGCCAATCCTTCCTAAACGGATGATAGATGGAGCCTAATCCGCGGCGTATCAGAGAGCAGCAAGAAAGAAAGCCGAACAGATATTCTCCACGGAAAGGAGGCGGCCGATTCGCGTCTTGTTCGGATCGGCGAATAAGTCATCGCCGGATCGGCTTATTGTTCCTCGCGTCTAAACAATGATATTCTCGGATCCGCTCGCGCCTATCGTGTAATCTCGCCGCCATCCATCCTGGTCCGCGCCGCATCGAGCCGCGGCACAATGGTACACATCCGCGTAGTCCTCGAACGCAGAAATAATGGCATTGTCCGTGCGCGAGAACTGTAATAGCGTGGTTCGTGCCATTCGCGGCATTCGTGCGGTGCGTGCGCCCGCACGGGCCGCGTGTGCCCATGCAAATGGCCATTCCGCGTAATCGGTGTGCGACACCCACGCACGGATCAGCAGAAGAACCGGAGGAGGCTCGCGAGTCGCGGCCGACGATCGCCGCGAGGTTCCACCCGGCAGGAAGGCACAATCAAATATACAGCCGGCCGTCGCGGAAATAATCGCCGTCGTAAATTAGACGCTTTCTTCGCGGTCAATCTGGGATATACCTCCTCGTCCGAATTATCGCGCGCTGCGAGGCCCACGTACTGCCTTCGAACGGCTCCACGGATGAAGACATTCTGTGAGCCTGAGATCCCCGAACCCAAGAGTCCCAATTAGGGCACGAATCAAACTGTTCAAATTTTCAGTCGGTTCTGATGTAACAGTTGTTTCTTGACTCTTAAATTTTCTGTTCTAAGATAACGGTTATAAATCCGCTGAAACTTTTAATTACATAAGGTAAAGGTATCAATCACTGCGCCGCGTTGGCGGACTTCGGGAGTTTTCGCTATACAACTTTAGCAATTTAATTGGCATTTCTTAAGTACTTGGAAGTAAATTTCAGAGTCTTCTACTGATATAAATTTTCCCATAAAAGAAACATGAAACTTTCTTTGAATGTTAGGGGAAAGAAAGAAAAAAGTTCTTTGCGTCAGTTACTGTGTGCCTACGATCTACAAAGATGAGTTGACTGTGCTTTAGTTACTGTGCTCTCCCCTTGAATACTGTGCTTCAATTATTGTACACCCTCTAATATTTAACATCCTTTAGTAAACTTTTTTTTTATAAAACGAACGTAATATCATAATACACCATTAACAAGATTCATAGTAGGGACAACTGCTTCAATAAAATTTCATATTTACATTTCTTTTCTTAAAAAATTTGGCAGAGATGATTTGAGATTTGAAGTTACGTAGGCCTATCCTGTGGTAAGTGGTACAGTAACTAACGCATAGAATAAGCATAATAAATAAACTACTAAAATTGAAACTAAAAATAAAAGTTCAAATGGAAAGTCACTGTTTTGTTTTTTGGTAATCTTAATACATTTTACCAATACAATTAACATTATGATATCTTATCTAGGATAACTTATTTTATTCAATATTAATCTTCATTTTCATAAGTTTTTTCATAAGCTTTACAGAAAATTTCGCGAATTCATTATCAAAATAATAATTGTGGTATTATAAAAACTTTTACATGTTTGATTTTAACGAATAAGTACTTAATTGAGTTCAAATAAAAAGAATTTTCGATAAGTAGAAAGTTAATTATGCTTGAAAATAAACTAAAGTCAAAGTAACTGGTCCCACTACCCTACAGAATGGCCGAAATTTCGACATATACAGCTATCTGATATTTTGGTAAAATCTTAAAGGAATTAAAAAATAGTGCATGAATATCATGTCAAATTGACTGCCAATTACTGGCAGTTATTGTTTCAGTAAATACTGCATAATTCGAAATTGTTAAGTGCAAGTAAATATACGTTGAAACATTGCAAACTTGTCACGTTAATAAAGCATTACATGAATGTTTAAATAATTACATTAATAGATGTTAATGATGACTTGTTCAAAAGTTACTTGGAACCGCCGCGGTTGCCATAATCCGGTTAAGGAATAAAAATTTATTTTCCCAAGAAGAACAGAGTCTGATAAATGCGTTCATAATAAGATTAAAAGCATTTAATGATGTCGATATATTACTTGCGATCTACTAAAACTGTCAAAAAAGGAATGGCACTTCTGAGACACTGCTGTATTCTGTAATAGAGGCAAAGAATTTTTACGTATAATATAATATAATATATATATAATAAAATACATAATATAATATATATAATAAAATATTTATAATAAAATGTATAATATAATATGTATAATATATTATATATAATATAATATATTATACATATAATATATATAATATAATATATAAAATATATGATATAATACATATAATATATTATATATAATATAATATATATAATATATAATATAATATAATACGATATAATACACATTTCGTTTCAGTGCTGATCGAAATGAGAAGGTGTAGAAGACGAAGTACTTAACTTTTGTATTATTTTTATGACTTTGTATTATATTTGTGTGTACGAATGTTATTCAGATCATAATTTTTATCCTTGTTTTAACAGTGAATATAACTATATTAAACATTAAAATGTCAACATATTGATTTTTCCTAAGTAATTTATTAGCTCAGAGATCTGCTTCTAGATCCAGCAATGAAGGACATTTCTATGTAGATCATTGTAGAGTACGCTCTATGTACTTATGCAATAAACATTTTGTACATTTTTTTATTTAAAACCCTATTGTAAAATACTACTAATTTATTTACAAATCATGTTCCCCCGATTACTACAGTATTATCTTGATTGAAACTTTATACTTTCACGAAGTAACCTTAAAGAAGAAATTCCTTTTCAAGGATTTACAAGAGTTAAAGAAATAATATTTTTTGGTAATAAATATATCTACCAATAATTTTGTAATAGACAGGTAATCCTAAACGACTGTCAAATAAATTGTATAAACTTAAAATGTAATCCTTAGATATTGTTTCTATTCATCATGTATTGAATTATATTAAAAAGCATTCGTGTTTCATGTCATTTATCAATTTATTATTCATCATTTATTATTATTCAAATTCCATTTTTGCTATACACTACTCTGTTATTATCTAACAGACTACAGAAATAGATTAATCTACTTCCAAACCATTATCTACTTCCACTAAACAGATTACAAACCGTCATAGTATAATACAGTTTTTTACTAAACGCATGAAGCTCCCCCATACTATAAAACCGTTTTACACTAAATAAATAAAAGTCCCTTATACTACATAATTAATTTCGAACAGATAAGATATATAAACATACTACAAAATTAATTTCCACTAATGAGTTGAAAATCCTAGCCAATACAAAAAAAAACCAAGGAGGTCTTCGTGCTCAGAGTTTTTAATTCAGTTTTATGAATACTGACCGTTCCAGAAACTTAACACGAGGGCTTCCGTACGTCGTGTACAATGGATTGATCCAAGATTTCCAATCTAGATACCGAATGGCTCATCGTTAGCGACGATCCTGTTTCACGATGTCGAAGTCGTTCCCGTGACGGTAGGTAGCCTGACGAATTAACGTGCGCGTCGAAGGGTTGCCCGTGCGAACATCGAAATTATTCTCGTAAGCAGGTTCAATTGCGGACAGAGATACCCAATTAACTTTCAGCCGGTTTCACACTGGGACGAGTTTTTGAGCCGTGGACGCGTTATATAAATCATGCCCGTGAGATCGGCCGGCCGGGCGGTTCGTACAGCTTGATTACAAGCGAGTTTGCGTATCGGGATAATTAAAACTCAAATCATAAACACGCGGGCGAAACGCTGTCGCCGCTCACTTTGTGAAAACACGTCCGTTCGTTTCTCTCCGATTATGTAGATCCCAACATCGCTTTTCATGTACAGCGCAATCCTGTTGTTTAATTACCTTTAACGATAGGTCTCACAATTGGACATTATTCGAATTTATCTCAAATAATTATTCCAATGAATTATTTTTCAGTCGAATGTTTTATTCGAATAAAAATTCATCATAAATTATTCTATATATTTATTCGAATAATTTTTCATTTTTTATTCAAACTAGTCATTCGAATGTCGTAAATATTAATTCTGGAATACACGATGACTCTCTTTGCAGCCAAAGAAAGATTATTATTATTTTATGCATCATGCAATGATGAATCTATCCGAATGTATCCAACAACAAGTGGACAATACAAGTTAATTGGAAATATTAACATAGAGGAAATTGATTCGTAAATTATGGAAACTTTCTACATTCTATCATTTTTATCCAAATCGATTGTTTTTCGAATTAATTCCTGTAAGTAAATTCTTGTTTGGCTAACAAATAACTTCCTATTCAGATGAATTTTCATTTGAATAAAATCTTATTCAGATAAATTGTTATCTATATAAATATTTATTCGATCATAATTAATTCGAATAATTTATTCAAGTCTGATCGAAATATCGGATACATTTATAGAGAATTAATTCGATAAAGTTTCTTTGAGCACATATCGGTGCTCCGTAAATCTGGTGATAATACTTTCGCTTACTTTAATCATCTTTGTTATCGTATCTACTTTTCCGAACGGAGAAAGCAATGTTGATTAATTACATCGACTCTCCTGAGAAATACGAATCATGAATGAAAGTCATTAAAATGTGCGAATGAATGCGATTGTGTTTGGGCGGGATTGTATTAGCTCTCTAACACACAATCTTGTCGAATTAAGCATTCATCGGACATGATGGGAATCATTTCTTGAATACCATCGATCTTCGATACTCGTGACGGAAATTCTCTGTGCTATTCACGCTTGATACTCGTGCTAATTCGATCGTCGGGTGTCTTTGGTCAAGAAATAGATACATGGTAATCAGCTGGTATTTGATATCTACCATTTTTTAATTGTGCCCTCTGTTACCTAAAAAAGCATGAAATTTCTTACGAAAAATACAACGGAAATTGCATCCACACAAGATTGCCTTTTCCATTTGACTAAATTGAGTAACGACAAGTTTAAAACCATAATACAGCCATTATACAGCTTTTAATATTGATATAAAGTAGAATGTGCGTTCGATTCAAACAGAAATCATTTTTGAAATCGTCTCTTGAATGCTGAAATTGAAAATTTACTTAGCATTTCTTCGAATAATGAAATAACGAACTTTCAGTCTTCTTGTCGGTAGATTTAATTGCAGCGCGTCTCCATCGATCTTCGATGTCCATACTCACTGCAGCAGTAAATTAAGGCAATTTATTCCAAATATTTTATAACAGTAACTTTTATAATCGCTTCGAATACTATAACTTCTCGTTCTAATTCTACTTGGATTAACTAGCTGATTTCATGATCGCGATCAAATCTATAAAATTTAGAATTTGGCAGAATTTCAAGACTACACAAGACACTAACATTCTAGCATACCCCTCGGAGAATTACCGTAAGATATATACGAGGTGATAAAACGAGATTCTTTGTCCTAATTTCGCTTCATGAAGGCCAGAGCTTGTCTGATTCGCCGCAGGAAAACCATTCTATCGTCTCAATTAAAACTTGGGCTACAGGACCAATCAGAATAACATGTTCGAAATTTGTTTCATTATCGTAAAGATGCATATATAAGAAACTTACTCAATTTTATGTTTTCAGGCATTGTAGTCGAAATTGAATAAATACACTTTTGTTACTTCTATTATAAAGTAACGTTAGACGGTCAGTTTTAGTGCATCGGAGGTCCAGCGTTAAGGAAACCCACCACAGGACAATGGGTCCACGAATAAATTACGAAATTGAATATTGAAACGCGTGTTTCCGGTGGTAGCGCGAGCTTGAAGAATTTAGCTCGAAAACGAAACTGTATGCAGTCCTCCCATAAATCGCAAGTAGGTCACGAAAACGGCAATATCAACACCGAATGCATCCGCTCGATATTTCCCATGGACCGGGTTTTAAAGACGACGTGCACGTCGATGCCTCTATACTCTATATTCTATATGCTAAGCTGACAATAATGATGCTGACGTAATCGAAATACCATCGGTTTGTGAAATGGAAAAATTGGCTTAACAAGCGAAACTCGGCGAAGGAGGATGGAATGCGAAGCTGACAAGAATTGCTAAATGGTCGCGATATTTCAGACGTTAGGTGTCGTATAAAGTGCGGCAAGAAGTAGGGTCGTATATCGCAAGTGAATGCTTCTATTCTCCACTATTTATACCGAATATTTTTTGTTTAATATTTAGGATTATTAGACCAGTGTTAGGCATATGTTGTTCTAAATAATAAATAATAAATAATAAATTACAAACTAAATTAATGTTTGATTTGTAAATAAAAAATTTTATTAAAAAATCATTTAAACAATTTTGCAAAAAATTTATTTATTACTTCTTATTTGAAAATGAAGTATTATTTTTCATCTGAAGTTTAGAGCGAGACAAATAATAAATCATTTTTGCTCCTCTTTCGTCTGTTGTATATTATTATTATACAACGAATATTTTGTACACCGGTTTTGCAAATAAAATGTTATTTTTCATTCGAATTTAGGTGAAAAGTATCTCTGTTCTTTTCTTCATTTTGCGATCGAAGAGCATTATTTCCTGATTGTGACGTGTGTTCGACGCGTTGCGCCGAATAAATAATAAGCGATTAAATGATAATTAATAAGTAACAATTGAAATTATATTTACAAATAAGAGATAAATTGTATTACTTTCAATAACTTATTTATACGTATATAAATAATAAGTAATTATTTTTGTGTTCCATTTAAACTTCCAAATAAGAAATAATTTTTTATTTAAATAATCATTTAAATGAACATTTATTCAAATGATGTCCGACTCTGAAAATATTAGATCATTAAGGAATTATTGTATCATTTTTTGATTTTTAGTCTCTTCTATTCTTATCTCGAAAATATGTATAATAGTTGAAATTCGACGTTTACTAATATTTAATAAAAGTCTACAGAATGTTTAAACAAAGACAATTTCAATGAATAGTGCCATAAATACGTACTACTTAAGGATTTTAAGATAATAAATGTTAAGAACAATAAGTCAAGTTTGACGTAAGTGAACTAATGAAAATAAATAGTTGCAATATAAAAAATATATATAATATAAGTGTGTACTATAAATCGAGTTTCGAAGAAACTTTATGAATCGTAAGAAACTTTATATGTATTTAACGAATTCTTTCCGCTAAACAACACAGAAAAACTACTCATAAAATTCCAAATAGCAAAATGTTATAGCGCACCGTGAAAAATTTGAAATCGTCGACCGATTGTTTCTAGGTTAAATTCAAGTTTCATGGAATGCGTCGGAAATCGGAAAAGTATGCAATACACAGCGTACCTATTTGACATTTATCACGAGTCGCTGGAAAGGAATTCGCCTTCACCGTCCGATAGTATTAACATCATCGCACCTACAATAAACCGATCGATGCACGAGCGTGCACCGAGAAAGATGCTACAGCTAGATACCGAAAAGTTAATCACATTTTCGAAGTTAATTCGGTTGATGAATGCGCTGATCTGGAACAAAGATACTTCTCTCGCAATTCCCTACGATATCTCCCAGAATATCTGTTGCCAAAAGTCAAAATAAATATCGTGCGCACGTACTATTGCTCCGAGATAATACACAAGCGCCCGTTCTTTAAAATTACGGCGAAGAAAACCACGACTTTAATATTGGAAATTAAAGTTTGAGTGCGTTTAAAGTGATGAAACGCTTCATATTGTGATGGCATCACTTCAAACTTTCCAACGTTCTTCGGGCAATTACTTCTTATTCAATCTCCGAAATGAACCTGAGCTTTCCAACATTCTACTGATAATTACTTTTTATCGATTTTAATATTTGATAATTACGACAAATTAGTACCGGCTGAAATGAAAAACTTTGTGCAAGTTGAAGGTACAGGCTATTTGCTCGCCGATTTTATCTCCGTTCTATTTTCAGTATTTCTACGGGACGAATGCTTTATGTTGTAAAGAGAAGAAATAAAAAGTAATAACCGACGAACAGGCAAGAGCAAAGTGACAATTTGTGTAACAAAAATGCATTCAATAAAATCTTATTCGGATAAATTGTTATCAAGATACATTTTTATTCGATTGTATGTTCATTCGATAGTGTCGAATAAAATTTAGTTCGTTAATCTTCATCTCTTATCCGTCATCCAAATAAATTTTGCCCAACTTCATACATAGTACCAAGAATGGACGACTAAACACATTTCACGACCTTGATTATAATTCTCTAAATATAACAGCGAACGTAAATTAATGTTGCCGTGCAGAAACGTAGATGAATTGGCCATAAAGAGCAGCAAGTGGGTAGAGGTCGTTGCGGCAACGTGTACATCTACAATGTGAAAGCAAAGGGGCAACCAATTTACTTTTTAACTTGCGGACGCCCATAGAGCGCGGATACGGCTCGCAGGCGGGGACAATCGAGCAGTTAATTACGGGTAGACTCCGGGCATCGAATCATAAAGGCGTTGCTGGATCACAATGTTTCCATCTTCGTTCCGAAAGGCCGCGTTCGACACAACGTTGCACCCGTTAATAATTACGGTGCAAACGTCTCGCGAGTCCTCGCTGGTTCGCCGATATTCCAAGAATAGGAACGCGGCGCAATTAACCATAGAATACGTATATAATTCACAGAGCGAGAGAGGGAGAGAGAGGTGCGCGAATCGAGAATAATTGATATTTTACGTGAGAGTTTTTCTTTATCGTTGTTCGACGTTAAGATCGCCGTATAAGACGCCTCGCGTTGAAGATAATGGGGCGCAGACCATACGAATGGAGCGACAGTGAATCGGAACGAAAGCAAAATTAATGATGATCAACTGTCATTTGCACGAGCCGTCTTAACGAGACGTTTTAATTGCTTGGATCGACTCAAGAGCAACCGGGGCTGATTGCGTCAGTTTTGCGTAAGACGAAATCAATTAGCTGTAATGAGAAATCCGTGGTTGTTCATTACACGCGCAATGATTGATGGCAGCATATTAATTAAACGCACCGAATGCCCAGAATTTAAGTATCTCGAGGGATACGTTGACGTCGTTTTAATAATATATTATAATTCCAAGACTACGATTGCGATGCTGCTGATAAGTCGGAAATGAGAACTGATTATCGCATTTGCAGCGAGTTACGAAAGTATTTCAATGAGACGCAGGCAAATATAATTTTTCATCTTAATTTATTAATGCATCTGAAGAAATTTGTAGAATTAGAATGTATCTCTGCTTACTCTCACGTGCTTCGTAAAAGTATAGTTATGATTACGCTGCAGATCTACATACATGTATATGCAAAATAAAAATTGTCAGTTTATTGTAACAAATATAAATTCGATGAAAATATCTTTTCTCTTTTAACGATCGTAATAGGTTGAAAATAATGTAACACTATCCTAAAATTCTTCTAATTTTTTTGTTTGTTTTGTATTTGACCTATTGTATTGACCTACCTTATATAATACATATGTATACTGCGAATGAAATATTCCTCTCCGGTATTACTCATCAAAAATATATATAACAGGTTTTAACACTCGAGTTAGCGTTTGTTTATTTCATTAGATATTAGTTTGAATTTGCAATTCCAATGCATTTCATTTGAACAAGTTCATTGTCAAATCGGCAGAAACCGGCAGAATCTATGACAGCTCGTGTGGAAAACTATTTACTGTACAAATTAATAAAGGTGAGGTCAGCAAATGTGATTAAATAATTGTTCTATTAGCGAAGCAATCGTATCAGCCTTCTTAGCCTGAAAAATCGAGGTTTTGCTGTATTTAAAAAGAAAGCATCGATAGTAAGCGTTTTTGGAAGACCGACAAGTTGCTTAATCTCGATGTGCAACGTTTGCGTGTAGCTAATCTTACATCGGCTGTATATTTACATAGTTATTGATGGAAATGCGAGTCGGATGACAACGTACGCGGTACTGTTGCTAGAAGTAGGAAGCCTCATCCGCGTAACCCTCTTACGAAGGAAGCACTTTAGCCATAGCTATAAAAAGTATACTTAATACCCACGGAAAAATATTAAACTGGCGGCTGGTCGCGGTTTGACCAATGAAACGACAAGGCTTCATCGTCGCAGGGATGAAGCGTGTTCATAAATATACAGTAACGTCCTGCTGAGCATTACAGATATATCCTTATTTTTCGAATCGACCACGTGTGGCGAGTCGTCGCGGAATTTACGAGCCACGATAAGCGACGACAGAATCTCCGAAGCATTATATCTAACATACTATTCGTGACAAGCGACCGTTAACTTTGTTCTACGATAGCAGAATTGACAAAATTTTATTCGAAACATAAGCGGGAGTCTAACGAATAAAATTTCATTCGACACTGTAAATATCAAATCGAAGACAAATTAATCCGAATGAGATTTGGTTTGAATAATTCGATTAGAAATGAAATAAAATTTATTCAAATGAGATTTTATTTGTACAAGATTTCAAGTCATTATAAAATTATAAAACTACATAAAGACAATGACAGTCAACAATTATTTGCATTATTAATCGAATAATTTTACAATCCCTATTCGAATAGCTTGTTCGAATAGTTTATGAGAAATAGTGAAGAAATGTTATTTGAATAAAATATTCAACTAAAAAGAATTATACTAATATAATTATATTAATATAATAATATAATAAATATTATAATATAATTATCTTAATAAATATTTATCTGAAGCAACTGGAATAATGTCCAACTTCAGTTCTATGTATAAAATAATAAAAGGATGGCTGTCCATAATGCATACGCTCCGCGTTTGGGACCCAAGTGAATATTCAACAAATTATACATACATGCACATATTTAATTATTGAAATTCGTTCGTAGCAATCTCATTCTCTTAATATATTCCAGCTTTTAATAATCAATGATTTCTTTTATAGCTACAGTAATTAAAACATCTTTATTGTTCATATTTTCTTAAAAATTTCTTTTATATCTACAGTAATTAGAACACGTTTATATCTTGGTGATTCTTTAAGAATATTTTTCATAACTACAGTAGTTAAAACAACTTTATTATCCATAATTTCTGAAAAATGAAAAAGAGATTCGTATCTTTTGCAATATTTAAATATCGGTAACATGAAAATGAAATTGCAAACGAATCGAAATGAAATTGCAATCGAATCGAAATGAAATTAATAGATTCCATTAATTTCGCTATTTTAATGTGCAATCAGATGTGCAATCAGATGTGCAATCGAATGTTCGCAAAAAACTGTACGAGTATCTTGACGATAAAAAAATAAAGAATGTTACGTATCAGAATGCGCTACAAAAGATCAATTTTCCGTGACGATTGTAATTAAACTCGGTAGTTCAACAAACACCGACAAACATTTTTTATAAAATTTAATACGCAGGTTCGGCTTGGAACACCGTGTGGATCGCGAATTTTGTCGCGAGTCAATAAACAAGTCCGAAAACTGGAAAGCGGAGATCGCGCGTTCGTCTTCGCGATAAAGGTGACCCTGAATGCGGAATGTTTTCCAGAGCAAGATACTAATTTATTTCTCTTTTTAAAGGTGCGCCGCTTTTAACTGCTCTGCTGGTTACTGACCGTGCCCACTGAAGCGCGGGTCGTGGAGCAGGTAGCCAGGTGCAAGACACGACGAAGCACAAGAACAAACCGGGATAGATAGTCTGGGCGTGGACGACGACGAAGGGAGGACGAAGGCAAAGATGCGTGAAGTAGAAGTCAACTTGAAATTCCACGGTGAAAAAGTCGACCGGGACGATCTATAGAGAGATCGAAGGGAATTGATCTCGAGGTTTTCACCTGTGACGCTCGCTTTTTACGGATCTCTCGCTCTATGCGACTCAATGCGTTTAGTTTATGGACTCCTGTGAGAGACGATCATGATGTGCGATTTCATTTTAATTAAATATCTTTAGTTTATAATTATAAAGCAACGTGTTTGGAAAAATCCGTTCTTTTTTGTAAGAAGGAAAGGATTTCTCTATTGACTTTGTAATTTAAAGTTAGAAATACAAAAATTGTCTATTGAAAAATTATCCTTTTTATATACCTGTATTATATATACATAATTATACATAATTATAAATATACATTCTTTAATGTAGCATATAATTCTTCATGTAATATGATAAGTAGACTGCAGATTTGCAAGTGTGCAGTTGTAGAAAGATTACAAAAATGTAAGCGAATCTTCAATATTGTACGGTCATATCTCTGTACCAACATGTAACAATTAGAGTATGGATATTTACGCGAAACAAAAATTTTCCAAGAAGAAAATAGTGTAACGTTATTATTAAATTCTTCTTGTGTTTACTTAACAATTGCATAAAATCCGCAGTCTAGCTATAACGATCCAATTCGTTTGTTTCATACTTTTCGCTGCTAATATCAACGTGGAAAATATTTTTCCGTGGTTCACAAAGACGACCATGAGAACCGCGAATTAATATCTACCGATCGTTAATCATCTCTGCATGATGAACAGGATTAGCGGTAAATTCATATGATGTGCATCATTACCGTAAAGGATGGTGGTATAAACTCGACGGTGTCTAACCCTTAACTGATAAGATGGATTATCTCTCGTGAACCGATAAGGAAGACTCAAAGCTACTTCATTACGTGTCGAATCACAAACATTTTGTCTGCGGTAATTAGAGGCATTATTCAATCGGGAGGATTGCTGTAGTTGGTGCTAGATTCCGCCGTCTTCGAACGATAGTTGAGAAAGTGCGCGGCATCGTGTCACCACTTTCTGGAATATCATGCAAATCCGCAGTAACACGCTAATTAATATAACAAACACGAGAGGCCACAAAGTTCAGGCAGTTACATACGAGGGAGGTTTGCACACGTCGGGTGTGGTCATTTTTCAATGGTAAATTCATGACGGTGATTAACGAGCGTATTTGTTGTGCGTAGTGCGGGACGTTGACCATCGACGCAAGCAAGATTTAACGTCAGCACTGGTTAGCAAACGTATTTATAATACACGGTTTATTCAACGTGAAATCTAGACAAACCAAGGAAGTCCGAGCGGACCGGTCTGTGTTTTATCGGTTGCATGCACGGAAACATAATCCACGCATCCCTACGATTTTTCTTTCGTTTTTCTTCGTGACCAGTGACATTTATCCATGACGACGTCAAAAGTCTAATTTACATACGCTTTACTAAATTTGATACTTGTAGCGTGCCGTACGTTTCTATCGCTTTAATTCATTCTTGTTTTCCAAGAACTCGGGTTATCTTCGAGCCCTTTCAGGACGAATGTCGACACAGTGGTGACATTAGGACTATGTACCTCGTTCCAGAAGTCGCAAACGTACAATTTGATTACGCATGTAAGGAACGATCAGGCTATATTGTTCGTTTTCCTTAATTACTTTAATTTTTTATATATAATCCGATCTTGGTACTGTTCAAAATCATCGTCCTCAAAGGGTCTATAGTGTTTCAGGCTAACTAGGCTTATCATATATCCTTTATTTAATTATCACTTTATTGAAGTTGATGTTATTTAATTTGCTTATGTTTAATTAGTCTGTTTTACCTCCTTTTGCGAATTTTATGCATTCATGACAAAAATAAATGTTCGCAACTTGAAGCAGTAAAAAGATTAAAAACATTTAATAATATTGATTACAGTTCACTTGCGAACTATATAATAATTTAAGAACGAATAAAACTTCTAAGTGTCCAGAGATGTAGACAATTTTTATTTTGCACAAAGATCCACAGTCTAATTATATTCTTTCAAGTAATAAACTCGAAAACATTGTATTATAACACAGTTTCTGACTCGAACACCATTAGTGTAAGTTCCTATGAACACCATAGGAAGATTAAAAGAAGAAAAGGAGATATAAGCGTAACTAAATGAGGAAAACGCTTTGCAATTTAAAAGTACAAAAGTGATGAATGTTGTACATGTTTAGGACAATCTTTTATTCCGTTCCTCTGCCTGTGATACGTGAGTTTAACAAAAAGAAGGCTGAGGTTCGATTCCTTCCATTTCAAATAATAGACGTTCGCTCGGAATAACAGTTCGCTTTCACCGACACTAATGAATTCTACGTCACGATGTATCAGGCACAAAAGAACGGCACATAATACATGGCATTTCTGGTTTAAGCTAATATTTGCAGCAAGTTCAACGTAATAAGGCTGGTCTCCAAAACATCGTCACGTTTCCCGTGTCAACAGACAAGGGACTTTTTAATGGTTAAACGTGCTCCTGTGCTACAATGCAGTCAGCATACAGGAACCAGATATTCTGCATGCGAGTATTGTAGTCACTTGGCCCTATTCACGGTCCATAAAGCGCTAATAATTTATCGGATTTGGGGAGAATGCGTCAATAGTCGAATTCGTAATTGTCGAACACTGAGGCCGGAAGTGTTTGAACAAAAATGTATTGGGAGCTACGGTAAAAAATAAAGTTTTATATGTACTACGTGATCTAATTATTTTACACTTCGATCTAGAATGATATGAAACTATGATGTTGCACGCGAATGTCCCTGCTCAAGAGATATAGCAATGCTAATAATTATGGTGCTTTCGAGATTAAAAATTGTTTGCTTCATAAAACCTGCGTCAATATAATCTTCTATAAAATTATATTTAAATGCGGCAATTATTTCGAACGTTATAACATTTTATATTTTATTTAAAGTGTTAGTTACTTCGTGAATAAATATCTTCAACTTATTGACAATTGATCTGAGGAAATCCTCCGAAGCACAAAATCTTGAAATAAGAACGTAAGAAACGTGCTGGAAGTGTAAAAATATATGAAAAATATCGGAAGACATATAATAAAAATATTTATTATAATTAGACTGGGGATCTTTATGCAAAATAAAGAAGATTTTCATCAATTCCGACAAACATGAGTCAAATTCAAACTGTTTTCTGTTATACTGTTAATAAGTGCATAAAATTCGCGGTCTAATTATAATTAAGAAGAACTTCGCGAATAAATAAGTTCGACTTACTGTTAGACGACCTGAAAAAGTTTTCCGAGTGCAAAGAGTCAAATTCTATAGGATTCTTTACTGCGCATGAAATAAGAAACTGCATCGAGTAACACAATAATATCTGGAAGATTCTTCGAACAGCGCGCACGAATTCGAGGAAACTTGCAGCAATAGACTTAAATTCAACACCTCGCATACATGACACTTTCATAGCCAATAGACTCGATCATTTCCATTGCAGGATCACGTAGTGTCCTCTACGGCGTGCAATTTTTTACGAACAAGGCGGATCGTATTTGCATTCACCGATACTTTTGGAGCGGGTGTAAGGAACGTCAGCACGTGCTGACAGACAGACTAACACGTGACGCTTTTATTCAGGTAACAGCAGCCCCGCTTTAAGAAAGCGATACGCGCGCTGCCATGGAATACTACACTCTTTTGAGCGACGCCGGAGGTCTTACATAATTTAATTGGTACCTGGTGTAGCACCCCGTTTCCGAATGGATGGTGACCATTGAAAGCCTTCAATAAACGCGTCCAATAAGTGAAAGTGATATTGAACACGAGCCATCTAATGATTGCATAATACTGCACTTCCTCTATAATTCAAGGATGCATACTATTTTTACGGTGTCGTCTTCCGGACAATTGCAGCTTTAACTTGAGCATTCTTTTATACAGACTTTTATTTCATCGTATTAATGAGCGCGATCAATTTTTAAAAAGGAAAACGAAGCTACATACGATTTTATTGCGTTTACTTTATCAAACCATGGGGCTGCCTTCCACAATGAGAGCAGACTCAACCATGCTCCGATTTCGATGAATTTTGGAATTATTAGAGAATTTAGTAATTAGTGAACAGCGAATCTCTGTGCGAAATAAAAAATGTTCTAGATCAATTATGAAAAAGAGAGAACAAATAAAAATAAATTTCTTTCTTTAATCATTTTCATAAGTCACAAAGATGCATCAGTATTCTTAAATTCAACTCCCAAATTCACTCTTGTCATAAATGCATAAATCCGCAGTCTAACAATTAGATACAAATTGACCCTTAAGTCGAAATAAAATTCTGTTCCCTTGTTATCAATGTTTAAGCATTTAAATAAATATAGGCTCGCAATAAATACAAATTTTTTTATCCTTCTAAGAAGTGATTACTTGTGAGAAGTGATCATTGTAACTGGGAAGAAAATGGTACAGCAAGGAGTTAATAGGTACAATACACTGTGACATTTAATAAATCTGTGTCAACTTTAATGTCAACTATGTTGTGGCTTTACTGGATTTACGGCAAATAATGAAAGTCCCTGAAGCACCCAGCGTCACTCGGTTGCATCAACACGTTATTATCGCGCTCGCATGCAATAATGATTTATTATTTGCCTCTTTGCGGATTCCGCAGATTCCGCAGCAGATAAACTTGGAAATATTTTAATCTTCCTGGGAATAAACGTGGCAACGGCGCGCAAAACAGTTTCCTCGAGGCAAATCTATGGAAATTAGAAAGTTAGTTGGGAAAATCTATGTGAACAGTGAACGATGGGGCAAGGGACAATATGCACCGACTTCCTCGTTGGTATTCGAAACGGTTGTATTATATGAGAATTATAACATTGACAGGATCGTGACAACGATGGAGAGACTCGCCAGCCGTTCTATGGGACCATAGATCTGCGGAGCGTAATTTTCCACGATATGCGAAAGGATCACGACCGTTTGCATCGCATAGACTTTCAAATCGATGCTGGTTGAGGGATGCATGACCAAATCGTCCGACGAGTATACCAGCTGCGATATCAGGGAATTCATTGCGATGACAAAACGATACCCTGTGTTGTTCGACGGTTCTAATAAACAGAATCACAAACAGGTGGTGAAACTTTCAAATCAACGTTGAACAAGCATCAACGATAACAGGGTTGTGATCGATCTCGGCGTAAATTTAATACGCCACACCTCGATAGCGATCTTTCCGCTTGTTTTAGAACGCTGGACTTGATCGTGTAAACTGCAAAACTACGGAGTTTTGTTCGTTCTGCGTGTCAATTATATACACAGCTTTCACGGATACCGAGTAAGTAGTATGCTTTGCACGGCGCTTTGTTACTTGTAAACGGCGCGAACGATCTCATTTGGAACTTATCTCATCCGATCATAAATTTTAGAGCTCGAAGAAGCAATTCGCGAAACTAACTTAGTCGCGTTTCTACTCTATTGATTTATTACCGCTATTTTCACATCCATAAATAATACCTTATTTATAACTAGTAAATTCTAATCTCAAGTGTCGACAACTTCATAAAATTGTATTGGAGATGTCTAATTTGTTGATTTCATTCAAACACGAATATCTCTATTGTCTCGACAACCATTTTGCAGTACAGCACCCTAAAAATATGTTAGCTTTTCTAAGATCCTCTACAAGGTTCATGCAAAATGAACATTGTCTGCATCAATCGTAAAAACCAGTAGCCAGTTAGATGTCTCTTTCATCCTTGCATAATCTTAATAACTTGTGGGTTTCAACATCCTTAAATTGCTTTAATCTTTACAGAGCAGTAGAGGAGGTTACTGTGGGATGACAAATTACTATGCCTTTACTTCGTTTTTCGGGAAAAATTAACTTTATATTTATCGAGTAAGATATAATAAATTTTTGTATTGTTTTATTTTTCCTATTATTTAATAAAACAGTGTATTCTTTTATTTCGTTTATTTTTTAATAACAAAGTTTAATGTATCTCATTTGATAAATATAAAATTAATTATGGCCGAAAACAAAATTCTTTTATTTTATTTATACTCTACTGTTCTGTATTTCTTTTGCCCATTTTTCTCATAAATGCGTAAAATCCATCGTCTATTATGAAAAATTTTCTCAGAGCCGTCGGCCCTTTCGATCCCAACCGAATCGGTTTTCGACAGATCTGGCAAATGGATCAGTATGAAAATTCGATCAGCAAACAGTTCCCTAGCGAAGCAGCAGCTCAACATGACAGGAAAGCGATTTGTCTTCGCCACGGTAAAATTAACGCTGTCCTAATCTATTCCCCGGTGAACCCGTACCTGTTGCCAGTGCACTCGAACTAGCCACCTGCGATGGCCTGAACAGGTGGGTGCAGAGGTCAAACATAACGTCGAAACTGGCGGCACACGTGGTCCCGAGTTACGAGAAACTGGTCGTAAATCGAGGTGAACCAAGGTGCTTCGCCGTGAGCGCCAATATAACGGTGACGGCCAGGTCTCGCTTGTGGCCTCCTTTCCGCGCGAGTCTCCCTCCTCTTCCTCGCTCCTCTTTTCAGGCCGGCACCTTCTTCTTCTTCTTCTTCTTCTTCTCCTTCGACTTCGGCGATTCGTGTAACTGTACATTCGTTCACATAACCGCCTCATTTCCATACGACGAAACGCAGGCGACCAACTATTCGGGCGCCGATCGGCCAGGCCGCGAAAAATCTCGGCCAAACTATAGTCCGATCCAAACTTGTCTCTCATGTAGTTCAAACTCTTTCGCACAAAGGGAGTGGTCCATGAGTCACGTCGTTTAGGCTTCCAGTGAAACTTTGTATTGGTATTATACGTTTATTATCCATCCTTCTCGTATCATTTTTAAACTTTATTTTTTATTCTTCAAACTCTTCCGAACACTTATAATTCAGGCATACGTATATACGTTTATAATGCGTGCATCTTGTATCATTTTTCATTCTTCAAACTTCTTCAAACCAAAATCATGGATCATGAATGTTGTATAATTTGTATGCGTTACTCATCATCTTTCGAACTCTTTTTAGCTCAAACAGTGTTTTGGTTTGAGTTAATAATTACACGTTAATAATGACACGTGTCAAGACCAGTCGGGACTCGATTCCGACACATCTGCAGTCTGCTTCATACATTCTAAAGTCCCATTCACACTTAATAATATGTACAACAAACAGTTTAGTTTGATCCCAAGTCTTGTCGCTTATGATTCAAGAATCATTTTGCCTCAAAAATATACCAGTATAATTTTAAAAATTTTCTCTTCATCCTTCGAAGTCCTTCGAACTTGAATATTTCAGTTTAGTCGATGTCTTTCATTTTCAAGCTTCACGTTTCCTTCTCAAATGTATTTTTAATATTTTGTTTTCTTTACGAATTTCTTTTGTTTCGGGTTGAAAAATATGCAAGATTAACGTTATGCAATTTCAATTAGACACTGCGAAATTGCTTCTTCTAGTTGTTTTTCAATAACCAATACAATTTTACTGTAAAAATAAATATGCTAAAATTATATCTAGATAATTTCACTTCTATACTAAGTTTCATACTCTGTTGTTTAACAAGATTATTTTAAACAATTCATCATTCGGTTTCCCAACTTTTGCCGGCTACTGTACACTTAAACAATGACTAATTTTTATATTAAACCCTCCGGTACGCAAGGATATCTCGTCTCGTCGTCTTCCCGCCGCTAATTAACGCTGATGAGAAAGTGATGCGCAATCTAGAATCAGAGCAGATGCTCCGCGTTGAACCTATCGTGGATGAAACAATCCCCGGCACGGACTTCGCCGTAACGTTTGTCGCAAAGCGAATATTTTCGTTCGCGTGCGAAAACGCCGGTAGATGAATCAGAAATTCTAAATGGTTCCGGTAAATCTCCCCGGAACTTTTAATAGGCCGGTAACACACATTTAACTCTGCACTTCCTCCGCGTGTCTCGGAGTTTCTTCCCGGAAACCGAGATTGCGTACGGTGTAATTACATTTCCGTGAAAACGAGGCGACCAATCCCGCACACGTTTCCCACGGCATAAAATACCGCGAAACGTTGCACAATAACAAATCGTCGAAGTATCAAGTGCCCCGTCAATCGGTGTTGAAATTGTAACTGAATATTGATTAAGTAAAACGAGAGCGGTTGTTAGCGAATTAAACACCTGGTCTCGACAATTGGAAAATCTACCCGAAAACGCATGAATCTATACGAAATATTTAAAATTCATTTTTTTTAGATCAAAAATGCAAGATTTTGTTTAGGATCGAGATGAAACCGTAGAAATAAAGTAACAGTAGAAGTTATGATGCATGGTAGTTTGTAAAATGCAAGTAGACGTGCATAGTGATGAAAATGAACTGTGTTATTGTTTTGAAAATTGTTGCGTTTTTTAAAAAGATTTCATTTTGTGAGGATATTAACACTAAACGTACCGACACTTTACGTATACCTATTCTTACCATAAGAAATGATTTTTGTAGGGGTGATTTTCAGAAAGAAATTCTTAATTTATTAATTAATAGGAAATAATTCGCTACATAACTCCTGATTTTTAATAAAATAATCAGACATATATTTTTATTCTTATATCACTGTTTTTTCCTTCATTTTAAAGTTTTTAGAAGGGGTCGTTCGACCCCCGCTGGTACGTTTAGTGTTAAAAAAGCACTCGATTCAGTATTTTGTCAATAAAGAATAGAACTTCTAATAAAATAAGACTTCAAAGCTGCCAGAAAAATATCGAAACGACTCAATATTATTATATGTTCACCATAAGGTACATTTTAGTCAGTATGATTAATCTTTATACTTTCACCTATCCATACAGCTACACTAAAGTATTTTTAGATATCCGATAATTAAGTGTCGTCATTTTTCCTTGAATCGCTAAAACGAATGGATCATGGACCACCTAACATGATCATCTTGATTATTCCAGTTGCTGGTGGTCCACTCGAAATTCTTTTTTGCAGTTCATAATATCGTTCGAGGTCTTCGAGATGATTATAGGACACTTTTTCTCCAAGTTCTCGCGGTTACCTTCCACTTTTTACACCGACTTTTAACGGAGGTTGAAACGGATTCAGCCAACAATAAACTCCTTTTTTCCCCTTGAAATTTCTGAAAAAGACGATCTTATAATATTACTTTGTATCCCGTTAGCAGATTAAACGCACCTTGCGCGTTACGAAAATGAAACATGGGTCATAGAAGACCCTGTCTACCGCATCGTTGCGAGACGATCGTTCGAGGGGTTAATTACCTTAATTGTAGACCGGAATACGGTAGATAAGTTCCACGGAACCTGCGCGCGCGATTGAGAATTTATATAAGCAACATTTATATCTCTGTTTACAGGCTGATCCCTGTGCGATTGTTAACGCCGAGTTTGTTAGGGAGCAGGATGAACAGATCTATCTCGGCGACGGATCAGAAGTTTAGTGACCGCTGTCGCGGGTTCTCCGACGCGCGAAAACACCGTGTCTCGGACGTGGGAAAAAAGCTCGTGTTCCTGCAGCGTTAATTCAATCTCTATGAGAATTCACTCTTTGTTACAGGTACAGGACGCAGCCGCCGCGAGAGGAATTTCGCGAGCGTCCCGATCTTTATCATCTTACGTGCTCGGAACCATAAATTCATCAGGGCATTCTCTGCCGAGCTGCTGTAATTAAAATTGCTCATCGAGCTCTGATACAGTTCGCTATTTATCAACGGTCGCATTAATGGAAAGCTAACCGGAGGTGTCGAGCGATTCCATTTCAGCTGAACGTATTGCCGGCCGAGTTTGTTTTCTTAATAAAGAGCGCCCGTCGAAGTCTCCCTACCTACGGCTCCCGCAAGGGTCGAGAATAATATCGATATTAAATTACCTTGTCTCGCAAAACCAAGACAATATACATACAAGAAATTAAAAGTATTTCCAATGGTAGATCGAAACTCTCTGAAGCAAGAATATAAATAACACAAGATAATATACTCGATATCTTGGTAAGAATCTTGGTTTTGTTTTCTTCACAATGTTCAATATAAAGTGCAACGTTAAATTGTTTATTTAGTTTTATTTTAAAATGTTACAAAGTCACTATTATATACAAACATTCACACATTGTTATATTAGCCATTTCGTTAAATAATATAAAAAAGTGTCAATAAATATATTGTATTTATCATTGAGATAGCGGTAATTGAAAAAACAAATTAATGCGAGATTGATACTATTGAAGAAAATTCTTATTCCAAGAATTAAACGAAACCAAGACAAGATTATATTATGAATACTTTTTCAAAAATAAGACAATGTTCTAACAAATATCGTATGGTCTTGTATTTTGTGGAAGTCCTTTAGTCCTATTCCCGCCAGACCAAACTGTTCGCGACACGACGTTCGATTTACGATCGATTATGTGCGTATTAAAGTTTTATGCTCCGGTTCATCGGGTATCCTTAAACACATCGGCCCAATCGAAACTTATAGTTCCCGGAGCAATTTCGTTCTGATTTACATCCCGTTGATTTATGCGAGTGTCGAGGTCGATCGAATTATTAAATATGTACGGAGAACGGAGTTACGATTCACCTCCGGTGCAACGTGCAATTTGCAAGAGCGAAAATCTGAATTATACCGGAGATATTGTCGATTTATATTAGACACGGTCCACTCCCTCAATCGCGTAATAATACTTCTTTTTCGTCGCGAAACCGGCGTTTTTAGGCGCCTTCTACATGTCGCGGACCAATATCCGCTCGACTTTCGCATTACCTAATTACTAGACACGTGTAAGCGACCTGTGACATTTGATCATGCGACGAACCAGTTCCGGCGAACCAGACGAAACTGTGCGCCGCCCTGCCGTAATTGTGGACCCCAATTCGATAAGAGCCTTACATAATAATTGCCGAGGAAATGGAGCAAAGGAGCGGAGAAACTAGTGCACACAATTTTCGCCTGTCGGACCGAGTGGCTCGTTTTCGTAGGATTTTACCCAGGAATTGGATCGTCGATATATGCAACGCCTATAAACAACGCGTTTCTAATGAATCGACTTTTTATTACGCTGATAATTGGAACGCACTGAGTTATGGAAAATATTCGGTATTGAAATGAGTGTTACCGCTAAATCGTGAAAGGGAAAAATGTAATCGCCATTCTCGCGCGTTTAGCATTACAAATTTGTTTCTACGACCGAGATCATGGAACTAGCTATTTACATATTTGCTTGGAGCAAGTGATTTGATTAATTAAGGAATTCAGGATTTGCGAATTTTGAGGAACACTTATGGTAAGACAAGCCATTATGTCAAAGACATGTCTTAGGTTAACAAGTTAGCTGTCGCAAAGTCTTTAAAAAGTGGGTGAGTTACTATAATTATGTAATTATACGTCTGATTTTCTTCATATTTTGTTTAAATGAGACATTTTTATAAAACATATAATTTTATAAAGAATATCATGTCCTTAATCAATTATTTGTTTTAGGCAAATATACTCGTCGTGAAGAAAATCGAAATTAATTTTAGAGTTTCTCTAATAATCTGATAGTTGAACTAATAATTAACTATTTTATACTATAAAGAACACTGTAAAAAAATGTAAAATTTTCGAGCGAGTGAACTTGGAATTTGTTTTTATCGGTTTGCAATACAAATAATGAACTTCAACTAACTGTTAACACTAATGTGTTTGAAATTCAAGGTCTTTTGTAACGTATACGGTGGAATGAAATAATTGGTAATTGTTAATTTCTCGTGCCGTGATTTGTAAATTATCGATATTGAATATCATTGCACCACCCGGTATACAGAGGAAAACGACAATGAAATCTTGCTATGCCGTCACCCAGTATATGTCGTGCGAAGGAAGTTAGTAACAAGAAGAACCGGTCGACTGGTACAGTAACCGTTTCGTATCTGTCATTTTTCCCCGGCCGATACCTGCTTCTCCGCCGTCTACCCTTTATCCTCTTTTCCACCTACCTTTCACCAGTTTCCTCCACGTAGGAGCTTGTACGTTTTTTTTGACAAATAACAATGATCCGGAGCTTAGACGATGCAGTGATTGGAAGACGAAACGCGGTCGTCTCTTGGCCCTATTCCGCCGAACGCTGGATCTATGTACACCCGAAACGCTATTATTTGTGTTGGTCTGATAAATTAAATCTTTGAATTCCTTGTTCTAGAGTAGAATGTTCAGAACATTTTCTACTCAATTATGCGTTCATATGTCACAAAAAGTTTCAAAAACCACGATGTTTGATATTATTTAATACTACACGAAATTTCAATCAAACAACTTTTTCAACCGTACTAAATCGAATGAAATCGTGTAAAAAAGAAATTGAACTTATTTTTCTAGGTCGTGTTCATCCGAAACTGTATAAAATATACCATGTAAAAACAGAATTGGGTGTATTTTTATTCATTGTTGGCCCACATTGAAGATACAATCCTATTTATTCCGACTTTTTTAAAAATCTGTCCACGAAAATTGAAAATTGCATAAGCATCCTCAGTCTAGTTATCAACTATTTATTCTAATGTATTTTTCAGGGTTGCAATTACCCAGTGAAGATTTAATTTACAATTCATTGTACACGAACATTATATTCCCATATGAAAAGAGAATTTGTCTGTAATCCATAATTCATAAATAAGTTAATTCGTTAAAAATTCTCGCAACTAATTTATTCGTTATGGTTAGATTTATCGCGAAGCGTATTAATTAGCTTTGTGTTCGTTTTTAATTGCGCCCATATTACTTTCTATGATGAGCAGACTGCGCTGCCTAATAAACTGCTGTTGAGGAAAGTAATTCGATTGTATCGTATACGCCAAATTTTTACTTTTGTCCGGTATCCTGAATTATATTCTATGGAAAGTTCTAGTATATACATATTTCATCAATGATTTATCTTACTGCACCATTAGTGAAATGATTTCGCTAATAATTTCATGACAAAAATAAATGTTCGCAATTTGAAGCAGTAGAAAGATTAAAAAAATTTAATAATATTGATTATAGTTCACTTGCGAACTATACAATAATTTAAGAACGAATAAAACTTCTTTTTTCTTCAAATTTTTACTTTTGTCCGGTATCCTGAATTATATTCTATGGAAAGTTCTAGTATATACATATTTCATCAATGATTTATCTGACTGCACCATTAGTGAAATGATTTCGCTAATAATTTCTAGATACGGAAGATGCACCAACGACAACGGCCATTATGAGATTGTATCGGCAACACCCATATGCATCAGGAATGCGTTTGACGTTTGAAAAAACGAAAAAGGGCAGAATCATTATAGAAGTTGCTTTGCTACAGTATATATAATTACGTTAAGCCATCGTGGTTAATGATAGCATATGTGCGGTCGATGTGACGCTTGAAACGTGTATACGAAAGTTACTGGAACAGGAAGTTTCCATAAAAAAGAGTTCACAAATAGGTGTAAACGAAATCGATGCAGGAAGAAGACACTGCATGTAACTAACATCGTGATCCAAAACGTACCGTGAATATAGTAAATGAATGGATCTTACGTAAGATAACTAATAATTCATCAACACACACTTCCTCAATAAGAGTATCTCATCAAACGTGTACTGATGGAAACGTGAAAAACGTGGACAATATATCATGACAAAAAGTGTCTAAAATGTATTCTCGATTCATTAATAAATTAAGAGAAGAATAGAACAGTGCACGCAGATCTATTCAAACTTTCATGTATTAAACTCGAAAATGATTACTGTAATTACTTAGAACTTTCTACTGATTGATAAATCTTATATTGTCTTACCTGGCAGTTATAAAAACGAAATTTCAACAAGAATCGTAACTGAAATGTTTCTAAAGTTGCCCAGGCGTCGTAACTCGTAATTTAAATAAATAACAATGTTTATGAGAATTCAAAGGTCGCGAGTACACTCTTAACGGTAAAAAACAAATCACACTGTTTCCGGTATAGAAGTTTTCCCATGAATGATCGTTGACGGAACGTTAGATCGTGAACCTGGATAACAATTATCCCCTTGCGTTTCCCAGAAACAAATGGAACCGTAAGGGGTATTGACGATCGAGAAAGCGGATGGTAACGACAATACAAGATAAATTGCAGAAGCTTTAATGGAGATATAATAGAGCAAAATGACTCCGTCAGCTACGGTATACTTTCTAATTAATTGTTCCACGGAAGAGAATATTGTTTCGCAAGTTTACGTTCCCCTTGATCGTTCATGGATTTTCACGCATTACGAGATCACATAATCGCCATAAAACATGATCATATTGACGATATCCTTCCAATTCTCTTATTTAAAGGAAGAATGATTAGAGGGAATTACTCTGCATTAATAGAAGGTATAACTTTTGTTTTACAACATTCGAAGTTAATTAGCCCGAGTCGTGAAAGTAAATTGTATTATTTGATAAATGAATGTTAGGAGATCGTATGCAATTGTGCAAGATCCAATACCTCCAGGTCTTACACACGCAATTACACACGTAATTTTTGTGAAAGCTGCCTCGAAGAGATTAGCGTCTATTTAATCGACGCTATCATTCAGTATTTAGTATCCAATTATAAATTTTCTTGTTCTGCCAATGCGTTTCAGAAATGCTGAGGAACGCCGCGTGTTTCTTGACTTGTTCGGAATTTTGTTTCCCAATACGGATTACCAAGCGAAAAATTTGCAATCGAATTATAGTGCGGTATCGCGTATCTAATTAGGTAAAAAAATTACATTAACGGTTACACAGCTTAGTTCGTTGAATAACGAATCGATGTATGTAAATCTAACAATACTGTTTGCTGCTGAAGTCAAATATTATAATTTGCACGCATAGTGATTAAAAAAAAATGAGACACATTTATGTACTTATTGTAATGGACTTTGTAATGCTGATACTACTACTGAGCTGTAGCAGCGGCGAAGTAGCGTTCGTTTCTCATTAGAATTTCATTAAGCTCACTGTGCTTAATAGCAGTGTGAGAAAGTTAAAAATGCGAGCAATTGCATAAGAAAGGATAGCATTGCACACCAACTTTCAAGCAATTTCGTAGTATCTAAACTTGCGTGGCTTGTGGTCAATCAACTTTAGTCTTCTTTCTAAGCACAAAATATGCGTAAACAAATTCGTGAATGCAAATCAAGTATCTCTTTGTCTACCTCTTTTCGATATCGTTAACACACAATGTTTCAGCAAAACATTAAATCATTAAATTATTCAAAATGATGTACGCATAACGCAAATAAAAAAAATGCAAAAGTATGTAAATCTGCACTTAATAACACGATACACGATGCTTAAAAGAATAGTGTTTAGAGAAAATGTTCCCTTTAAGTTTGAAAAATGTAGATATTGCAAAAGTAATAAAGTTAATCCAACAACCTTTAAGATTCGCAATACTAAACAGCCTTCCATCAAGAAACAACCGCTCAAATTTGAATATAATTAGAATTTAATCGCATGAATTTGAAGTCTCCCAAACTTGAAAATAGTCAGACAATAATGTGTCAAACTCTGTCATGGGAGTGTCGTATTTACCAATCGGTAAATATGTTATTACTCCATAATAGGAATCGATGTTTACGCGATTACGTCTTCGTAAGGTGCCCGAAATTCGCATATAGTACAAGCAAAATGACTCCGACTAGGCATACTGATTTCATCGTGTCGATAAGGAAATACACTTGTTGAGCGCGGCGAAATTTCATGGTGCTGTAATTGAAGAATACGCGGCGAAGATACTGTTGTAACGACCATCGCTTACATGCCCGCACACCTAAATTTGGCTCAAAGCTCGTACGATAAGAAACACGCAACGACGCGGTTCCAAAAATGCAACCGGACAGACACACACAATCGAGTTTTGTCTTTCAGTGCAGGTTCCGTGAAAGAACAGTTGCACCGAACCTGAGTTTCCACGAGACTCGCAGCTCAATGAACCTACGCAATTTTTCCCGACTTAATTATTCGTTACGGCAGCTTATTATAGCAACGGATATATACTTATCTCGAAACGAAATCATAATAGTATGCCGTAGTTATCTTTAATGAAGCATGTACATTATTGCTCTTTAAAATGAAAGAACGTACCTTATAGAATGAATCTCTATCTATCCGCCTTTATTGCCGGCGTTATGAGTGAAATGAAGGCATCAAAGTTCTCATAATCTCTATTGTGTGTATAAATTATAGTATGTAACCTCTCCTGACTGCCCTTTAAACACGTATGGGTATAACGGATTTGTAAAATTTCGTTTGCATTTGATCTCGCTCATGGAAAGTTGTCCTTTCACTCACCGTAGAATATTGAATAATTGTATGTCTCTACTGTGATTGCTTCAATTCGAAGTAACACCTAATGTCTTGACGTGAACTTGAAAAAATAAAGGAAACAATTTTCCCTACATGTTCTTCGATTTTATCATAAAATATCTACGTGTTATTAGATTTTACCATTGAACGCATTTCGAAGTAAACGTAACCTTGTACTTACCATACTGGTGTTCGAGATCGTTGTGTGCGTGTATGTATTACGTGCACCGGTGTACCACCTAAAGCCGATGTCTACCGTTGTCCAGCCTAGACATGTCTACAAGGTGGTTGATAATAACAATCGACAATCAAACGCCGACGAATTCAATGCAACATAAAATCGGCGTGGTTTATCGCCACACAGTCAAACACAGATCACCATAGGTAATAAACACACACACGTATTCGGAGACACTAGTGAGACCGTGCGTGTGTAAGGACGCGCACTTACACGCACTGCTATTGGGTCTGCACGCGAAAAGCGCGATTCAACGTTTTTCCAACGAACCGTATACCGGAATACGGTGTTACCCGGCAAATTAAATGAGATCAATCGGCGGACGTTTTCGTTAATCACTGATTAAAAATTATCCCGCAACGCTGTCTGTTCCCGAGTGTTTTAAATTTCCGCTCTCAACTTTTTTCGCGCCTTTTTAACGAAGCCCTGAGGAGTCACGTGCAAGACGAACAGAAGAAGCGATGGATTTTCAACCTAGCGGACACCGACTGAGCTCTCGACCGGCAGGTAGGTGAGCCAATGCCCCTCCACCAGACTCACCACCACGGCCACTCACCATTCTCCATTCTCTTTTCCTTTGCTTCACTTGGCTTCATCTTATTCTTTGGTCTTTCGCGTTCGTAGACTCTGTCTGTGGTCTGCTAGTTGCACAGCTGGCCTGTTATAACAACGAAACGCACGAGCCGCAAATCAAGATTTTATTTTAGTTAAAAATTTCACTAGGATTTTAGATTTATTTTCAAATTTATTGTAGTAGAATAAATTTGCATGTAACGTTGAAATAAAATATAGTTTACTTTTAACGAGGAGAAACAATAGAAGTACAACAAAGATTTTGTAACTAATCATAATTATTTTATACATAATTATTTGGAATACATTCATTGTGAAGCAATAACTGCGTCCTCAATATTCTCTTCTTCTTCTTCTTCTTCTGTCCCTTTCTTTACTGTTTGTTTAGGTAAAAATTCATCGAGTTGAAGTTTAAATTGTTCAGTAGGTGGCAAAGTCGAAATGCGGATTCTAAAAAGTAGTTGTAAACATTTATGAAATTCTAGATATTTTCTAATAATACTACAAAAACGCTAATAGTTTACATTATACATATATGTATATATAAGAAATTCTTTGAGTACCTTTCTATGAATTGTGCATCACGTTTTGGTTTCATTGATAAAATGTTTTTAACAAGAGCATCAAAATTTGCTTTCAAGTGTTCTGTATCCATATCAAGCTAAAAATCAAATAATATATTTAAATGTGTTTCTATGAGATGTAGAAACGTAGTTTAAATTCAAATTTACCGTGCCAAATGTGCAACTGATCGTTCCAAACTCTTTGAACTCAGTATCTGGTTGTAACTTGTATGCCATTCCCTGTTTAAATTTTCTAACAAGGAAACCCATGTCAGTACCCAGGTTACCTAGCAGATAAATTTATAATTGCTATATACAGCAATAGTTACAAAACTGACACTACAAACAAACTTATTTACCTGATTTCAAATTTGGAAATTTGAGTTTCAATAATCCTCTGATTAACAATAAATCAGGTACAATATCTATGTGAGCTACTATGTAATCGTACTCTTTGTAAGAAAAATTTCCATTCTACAACAATTACAAAAAAAGGTTTACAATCTTCTATGATTTCAATAAACAGTCAGCATGACTTACTTGAATTTGTTTAATAATTTCAGTCCCACCAGCAACATCAGCACCAGCTGCTACAGCATCATCATTATCACTTTGTTTTTTACAAAATGCTAATATTGATCTGTTGGTTTCCTCACCGAATGGATGTGGTGTTTGTATTAAGTTTGTAAGTTTTTCAAGGAATTTGGTTTTTTTTTTCAGTCTGGTATCAAAGTTAGACATAATATATTTTTGTTGAAAAATACATTGTTGCATAAATTAATTATTCTGCATTCATGTAGCTAATTATAAAACTGTCATTTCTTACCTGCAAATTTAATTCAAATACAGCATTAACAGGTGCATTGGGTCTATTATACATAGTAGGGTGATTTGATTCACGATGACATTCTATAGCATCTTTGAAAGTATAAAGTGGTTTTGGATGATATTTTAAAATCCATACATTATCAACTGGTTTTCTTTTCCAATTATCATCGATTAACTTAAGAGGTGATTGTCTTACAATTGTGTCCTTACTATAATTTTGAAAAATTATCTAATTAGCAATTATAGAGATTTTAATAACACACAATATAATATACTTACGTCTTAGACAGTTTTTTCCCGCCTGGAATATATCCAACTTTCTGAACTACCTTCTTGACTTTCTTCTTGGCTTTCTTTTCCCTTGTACCTTTTCTAGCTGCATATTCTCGTGTTTGCATAAATAAACAATTCACATTGCACCCAGAAATATGGTTATAAGTGAAACGAAGTCTGTTTATCAACCATCCTATAAAAATTTAAATACAGTATAAATATTTATGCACAAGTACTATTACCTAAACTATTCACTATTTCGTTGAGGTTATAAATGTTATCATTGAATATTATGTGAATGGTTTTGTGACACATATATTATTGAAAGGAAAATGTATCAGAAAATCACTTTTTATAGCTACATTATTATAAATATATTTAATTTAGTAGAAAAACTATAATATAAATATCGTACCTGTCGACATGATTACTGTTTTGTACATATGAAGTAACTACGAACGGTGTCTAGACACAAAGTTTCTAAACTCTTCAGACACTTACTAGGGACATTATAATTTCTGATGCTAAAGAAATCGCAGCCTCTATTTCTACGTCCATGAAAGAAATACACCAATGCATTTAAAGTGGTAAAACCGTACAATTTTTTTTATAGGAAAATCTTATATGTATATAAGTATCTGCTGCACATATGCAGCAGTACTTATATACGCGCTTCACTGTACATACGTGCTTTTACATAACATTAAAATATTATACACAATGATTTTTTGATCGCAGTCGTAAATCATAATTATGTACATTAGTTGAAAAGAGGAAATATAAAAAATACAATAGTAGTTTAAAGTTATAAGTACAAGAATTGTATAAAATTAATGGTAATTGGCCTTAAAACGCGCGCTTATGAAACAGCACTATTCAGATAATATGGCTGACGGAAGTAGACGTCATCAGTGCCAACTGCCAGCCAACTAGGCTCGCTAAAGCTGCGCTTTCTGTAGGAAGAAAATCACTTTTTCTCCGTCTCCTGCATCTTCGTGTATTTTTTCGTGTTGGGTACGTTAATCCAGTGTCGAAGTAACAGGTTTGACGTAGTTATACAATGCGAACGCTTTTCTGACCCATCTGCAATTTTGCATTTTGGTGGTGGCGAACAAAAGGTTCTATCACTGTTATTAGTGGTTGAGATCTGGTGAGTCCGTCGTATTCTGATTGTAATCGTGTACTAATCATATGCTACATTCTATTCTTGTCTTCTAGTGTAACAAGCGGTACTGATTTGCTATTTATTTTGGCTTAAAGATTTGCTACTGTTTTATGTTATTTGTTAATTTGCTGTAATATATATGATTTTAATGTGTATACATTCTGAACTGCACCAAATTAGAATAGGTTAAAAAACTCGTTTGATTGTACAATTGCAGATAATAATCTTGTCAACTTTTCATTGTTGCAGAGTCATTCAGTAGTTAGTACATAGTGAACGTGACGTCCACTCATATCCACAAATATGTTCATTTGGGACTGGTTTGCAGGAGTTTTAAATTATCTTGGTGAGTGCAGATTTTATAATTACTTTCAAAATACGGGTTCTTTCGTTTGTTGTATATATGTTCTTTAAAATATAAAAAATCTATAAAAAGGAAAACTTTTCTTAATACTTATTAGCATTATAACATTATCTCTATGTTAATTATTTTTTATATGTTTCATCTGTAGGGCTTTGGAAAAAGAGTGGGAAACTCCTGTTCCTTGGTTTAGACAATGCTGGCAAAACCACATTGCTTCACATGCTCAAAGATGATCGACTAGCTCAACATGTGCCTACATTGCACCCAAGTAATCAATATTAATCATAATTTATAGTCATATAGTATAAAACTTATGTTTTATATATAATAATTTCAAATATTACTTTTTAACATTTTTCTCTAACAAAATAAATCAAATTAAGTATCCCATAATTTTGTAATTTGCTTATTATCAATTAGTACTAATATATGTATTTATGTATTTCAGCATCAGAAGAACTATCTATTGGAAACATGAGGTTCACAACATTTGATCTTGGAGGACATCCTCAAGGTATAATTACAAAGTCTAATATCACATAAATGTTGTCCAAATTTTACAATGTCAAACTTAATGGTTTAAATTATTATAGCAAGAAGAGTTTGGAAAGACTACTTCCCAGCTGTGGATGCAATAGTATTTCTTGTGGATGCAAGTGATAGATCAAGGTTACCTGAGTCAAAAGCTGAGTTTGATGCATTGTTAACTGATGAACAACTTAGTGCATGTCCAGTTTTAGTGCTAGGTAACAAAATTGATAAGCCAGGTGCAGCATCGGAAGATGAACTCAGAAACTATTTTAATTTGTATGGTCAAACAACAGGAAAGGTGTGTAATATAAATGAAAAATTAATAATTATTCTTATTTAGAAGTGCTATTAAAATAGACGAATTTTAGGGGAAAATTTCTCGCAATGAAATACCTGGTCGTCCATTGGAATTATTTATGTGCTCAGTCTTAAAAAGGCAAGGATATGGTGAGGGCTTCCGCTGGCTCGCTCAGTATATTGACTGAATATACACTATAATTTAAATTCTCCGATTCTTAGCAGTTTATTACATTTCCCTTTCACTGATTCATATTGGACACCAGTACAGAAGGTGTATTATCCTTTATGAGAATTGTGCAGTAGAAAAGGAATATCAAGATATGAACTGCAGTAACAGATTCAGAACAGTGGAAATATATAAAAAAGACAATGTCTTAAAAATACATTACAAACACACGATAGGACTAATTTGTTTCATTTTAACATGTGGAGCCCACAACATTCAACATGAATTTTTTAAATTCCATAAAAGTTCTGTGAATTCCTGTCGTTTCGCAAATCATGTTATGGAAATACTTGACATGCTGAAAAATGATATAAACGTTTTGATAAATAAATTAATAAACTATTTAAGAATTTCAAGTGTTTTACAAAGTTATTTTCTATAATATAATGTTTTCATTTCAAACGATATTATTATCTGCAAAAGTTTTTTATTTAAATTTAGGTATCTCTTTACTTCTGAACATTTCTATAATTTAAAAATATAAAATAGATATACCTTTTATACTTTTAAAGTCAACATACTCATAAATTATTTAGGTCATTACCTAAGGCACAATATGATTTTTATTACTTTATGGTCGATTAATAATAATTATTCATGATTTAGAATGTAAAAATACTTTGACTAATGCATACAATAAGTGGAAATGAATATATTTCATTATGAAATTATTGTTATGTCCCACATTTTCATAAGGTTTTTAAAGTGTCGATAGTAACAGTTTGTAAGTTAGAATATACGTAAATCAAATCATCTCTAGTTCTATAGAAATTTTCATGTAGTTTTACTGTATAGCTGTGTTGATATAGGTATATTTGTCTTTAAGAAAAGTAATATCAAACTAGCGTTCCAGAAAATACATTTTTTAATGTGTCAATACAACTGTAAGTACTTATGGTGTCCTGCTCGTTATTTTACGTAAATAAAGTATGTTGTTTTATATTTAACATGGTTCCTGTATATTATGCTGGCTTCTCATTAACGTATTAAGCACTACCTCACATGGCATGTAGGTGTAAAAATTGGAGTTTAATTAAATAATGTACACTGTACTAAATGTAATAAAATATCATTAAAAGATTTATAACAAATAGTATAAAATATATACATTTTCATAATAAAACAATATAATAGTTCACATATTTTTATATAATGTTAAAGTAATAAATCCTTTTCTGGTGGGAAATTTACAAATTGTTTATTGACATATGCATCAGACACTTCGCTCAAATCTTTTGGACTCCATTTTGGATTTTGGTCTTTGTCTATTAACATTGCTCTCACACCTATACAGTCAAATTTTTATACATATAGTGACAATAATGTTAAAATTGCTGTTTCTAGTTACAAATAAAGATTAAAAATTGTAATTACCTTCATAGAAATCTGTAGTTTTACCTAAAGTTAAATTGCATGCTAATCTGTATTCCATCTTCAAACATTCTGCTAAATTAAGAGTGCTTCCTTTTTTCATAGCAAGCAAAGTAACTTTTAATGATGTTGGTGACATTTTCAACAATGTTTGTATAGTTTTTTCTGCCCATTCAGATTTATCTTCTTCCAATCTTCAAATTGCAAAATAATTGAAATTCAATAAAAGTAAGTGTTATTATAGGTAAATTACCTTTTTATTATTTCTTCCACCGATGATGCAGAGAAACATCTATCAATTTGCTTCATATATGGTGTTAAAGTAAATTGCTTATCCAAAGTTTTCAATTGATATTTGTTCAAAACTGTTGTAACATCAGCAAATTCAGTTGTTAATAAATCTTGTTTTAACTGTTCCAAATTCTCAAAAGGAACTATGTGAGTTGCAATGCCAGCATGTAATACATCTATGCCTTTAATAAAATGTTATAATAGTATGAAATGTATAGAATTGTATGAACAACTAAATGTGATGAACTATGTTACCTTTCAGTCGTTCTCCAGTTAATCCAAGATAAACACCTAATCTCCCTTGTAATCTAGGTAAAAAATATGATCCACCAACATCAGGAAATAATCCTATTGCTGTTTCTGGCATTGCAAATAAAGTCTTTTCTGTAGCAACTCGATATTTACCATGAATAGATAATCCAACTCCACCACCCATAGTTATCCCATTCATTAAAGCCACATAAGGTATTTTATATGTTGCAATTAAATGATTTTGGCTAGAAAAATATACAAGAAGTTGAAATGTGTAAAGATATTTACATACAGACATGTAAAACCCTTTTGTAACTCACGTATATTCTTTTCTAAAAAATGTTTCACGTAATCCGTTGTTTTCATCTGTTGCAAGGACAACAGCTTTTATATCACCACCTGCACAAAATGCTTTTTCTCCCGCACCTTCTATTACTACCAATTTTTTTGATGTTTCCCATTTTTTGAGTGTTGGATATATTTTCTCAATCATTGATAAATTTAAAGAGTTTAAGGCTTTCGGGCGATTTAATGTTATAATGCCTGTATTTCCAAACTTATTTTTAAAAAATAGATTATTAATGTCATGAATGATTTTACATTTATACATTTTGATTAATATGAATACAACCTTTAAGATAATATATACTTACATCTTTTATCAATACATCTTGTTCATTGTTAACTCTCACATCTTTGTGTGCATTTTTATTTGGTACTGGAATTTCAATAGGTGGTTTAGCTTCAGGTGCAGGTTCAGTTTGTGGATAGGATTGTGGAAGAGAAGGTTCAGCAATAGGGCCTATAGATTTGGGAATCTATTATATGATTAGTACAATTTATTCTGTTACTCTTAACTCATAAGAATTAAATAACTAAATAGCTATGCTTTTATTGTTGATAATTATATAAATAATTTTTAATCTTGTGAATAGTGCAGTAAAAATATCGTCTGAAAGACCTGGTACTTCTATTACAGGTACTTGTTTTGGATATGGTACTGTAGGATATGGTGATGAAGGCATTGGCTCCGTATTAGGTATTACAATGGGTTTTGGATTTACATCATTGAATTTAACACTTATGTCCTTACCTACATTTGAAGTTTGTACTGATAAAAGTTTAAAACTATTTTTTGTTGTAGACCCAATATAACTGAGTTTTAGTGTACCGTTTTTAAACTAACAAAGGAAAAAATGACATTGATATTATTCATCATTAACTGCATTTTATATATAATTAATAATTACCATTTTTGTCGGTTATTCTTTTGACTCCTACAATATGTAAACTGATATTACAAATCAGGCTCTGACTCTCTGCATACAGTAAAATTTTTAAACAGAATATCCGAACATAGGTTATGAATTACGTATTGCAGAAAATTGTTGTACTAATATTTTTACATTTCAAATTTGCTTTATTGCAGGAAAAATGTAATTACTATTTTGTAATTATGTTATTTTAAATGCAAATTTAGGTGACCTTTATGTAACGCTCAATGATATTCATTACTTATTCTATATATAGAGATCCAAAATATTTTCATTTCACATGATATAAAATTGATAACTATGTTTGATAGTGGGAAATATTACATGTTGCCAATTAACGCATTAGTATCTAAAGGCGTGTGTCCATCTGAGAGTAAAACTCCCAACAGTTGCTCTATAGCTTCGTAGCTACTTTCTCAACATGAAATCATTCGTTTTGCGAGAGTAGCTACCTGAAAGTTGCTTCAATACAACTCAAGCCTGCGCTCTAGAGTGATCAAAATGGGGTACCACATCTTGTGACACATCACATCTTACTTTAGGGGTATATCTTACCCATGTTTGGTGCGCCATTTTTCTTGGTCCTCACGATTAAAGATATTACGTATTTTGATTTCTAATTTTTTATTTTCATAATACCACATATCTGACCATATGTATTTCCCGCGAAAGTAATTATGTAGTACATTCGTGATCTCAGCTACAAGTATTGCCAATATATATATTTAGTTTTATACAACAGCCAAACCTATCAGGCTATTTCAATACACGTGACAAGTACTGTGGCATAATGGGTTTCATAAGGTTCAATAATTACTATCTTATGAATCGATGCATATCAAATATACACAAGTGTGGTGCTCGAAATTTCAGTTTTGAATCGGTTAAGAATGCTTTTGCATTATTGCAATATTTTGGATTCCAACCCCAACCATCAATACCGCCTTATAATCACATTTGTCAACTTGGCGACCCTGTTCTACGGACGAAATCAACACCATTGGATCTTAAATTAATAGAAACGCGCGAATTTCAAACGGTAATTTCATGTAACTAGATGTATAGCAATTATTATGTTATCTTTGTAATCTGAAATAGTAGGGATATAGTTTATATTTAATGTCACAGATGCTTGATCAATTAAGAAATGTAATGAAGAAGTACAAAATGTTGGGACTGTCGGCATCACAAATTGGCGTTCCTTTACAAGTATTTGCCATAGAAATAAAAAAAAATGATATTAAATCATTTGATCCAAGAATTAGGGAAGCCCTAAAAATGGAGGAAGTTCCATTGACATACTTTATTAATCCAACCATGGAGATAACAAATCCAGAACAAGTAATGTTTACTGAAATGTGTGGCAGTATTTGTGGTTATGAGGCGGATGTAAAAAGAGCAAAAGAAGTTGAGATCAGAGCTTTAAACCGACTTGGAAATCCATTTGTTTGGAAAGCTAAAGGATGGACAGCCAGAGTGGCACAACACGAAATTGATCATTTACAAGTAAATAATATTTATATTGTCATTTTGTTAACCAGAATAGGAGTTATAATATATACATTGTCAGGATAACCATGATAATTACATTAATACTACACACGACATGAGTATCAATTAGTAAAATTATCGTAGCATTGTTTATGTGTTATATTTTTGGACCGAAATAATTTTGACGACGTTGCAGTTATTAATAAGTCAATTTTCATTGTTGTGCTTACACGCTCGGTGTACGAACTTTTTTGAATTTGACACGCATGCGCGAGTATTTAAAATTGTCACCTTGCAGTTATGTCTCGTGGATTTCATAGATTTGTACGTTAAGCACTGTTCCTCTTGTTTTCTTAATTTTTAAGATTCATAACAGAAAGGATAATTACTGATAAGATTTTTGTAATTAACAAGACTGTTTTTGTATAACATATTTTATTGTTCCATGAAAACCATATCTGAAACGTCGTATAATACATTTTCTTGGTTATCCGGTTGATGGAAAACAATGTTCCTAAGGATTAAGAAAGAAACAGGTGAATATATTATTTATATATATCTACATATTCTTTTAATTTCAGGGTATACTCTATATTGATAAAATGGAACCATCGACATTTCAATGTTCTATGTGGGAAGAAATAAACATAAATAGAGGAAAAGTAGAACTAAGATATTATGCAAAATAATTGTGATGGGAACATATAAAGTAATTCATACGATATTGAAAGGATTATCATTACCAGTATAATTGTTTGATTATCTCCGAAAAAAATAGGTGCAATGTGTAAAATAGGTTACTTTCATGCATACAGTTCATATTATACATATGACATGTAACTAGCAGACATAAGTTCCACTTCGGAGGAATCAATGTAGGTCATAGTATTCATTCGGAACGTAATTCGATAAATATTTCTACTGAGTTGTTATAAAAAATATTTTGGATATAGTTTATTATAAATGTTACTTATATTAAACTGTACAGTAACAGTGAATTAAATTAGTCACTTATTAATAACTTGTGATCTCCATGTTGTGAGACTTGAAAGAAATTAATGTCTTAGCTGCAAACTAAGATAGAATTTTTACTTTGAAAATAGCTTAAATTGTTCACTGATAGTTAAAATAAATTCTTATACAATGTAGTTCTAGGTGCCGACAATATGATAAAGTATAACAGTTAAAAATGATTTACTGAATTGTTTTGAATCCTTAACTTGTAATTAAGTGAGCCATTTCTTACTATCCGTAGTATGCTTCAGGTATTAAATAGAGTTTTGATATCATTATTATAGGATATACATAAAACATCTCCTTTTATTAAAATGACAATATAATTTTTATTTCCTTCAGACACTACAAATAAGAAAAATTGCACGAAACAATATTTCAGATTATTTATTTAGTGTATTACGACATTCTTGGACAAATCATGTTATTGAAATTCAATTTTAGTATTTAAAAATATGTTCGTATTACCTTTTTTCATACGAATAACAGCATTGATAAAACTAATAATTATAAATTACGAACAGATAAGACAATAATATTTTACAATAATGAGAAGTAAAAAATCTGATCGAAATACGATACCTAAGTATTTGATATCTTACTACATATCTTTTAAAACATGTTTTTACTTAATAAGCTTTTTAATAATTTAATATCATTAAATACTTAAAGGTATTTCATTTTATATGTATGCATATATATATAGTACCTATATTGAATATTTCATAAAAAATACATACAAATATCACATTAAGTATTTATTTTGATATCATATATCTCTTTGCTTTCATTTCATCTTTCCAATGCTCATAGAACATCATTTCTGCTGTATGTACTCTACTAGTCGAGGAAGTAAATTTCATATCATTTATGTTTTAGTTTCTAAACTAAATTATGGAACCAGGTTTGATGCTATTTTTTAATAAGTACTTGGCTGAGGGAAGCTAGTCTAGCTTTGAACAAATAAGTTATGCAAAATGATGTTTTATGTGCACTATTTAGTACTTTCCATTAGAAATTTTGAAAGTATTTACATATGAACAAAAACCAATACTTATAAGTTACCTTGTCTTTACATATAACATTTTGTATTACACTAAATGGAATAATGTCTGTATATATTTCTATTTAACTAGTACATTAAAAAGCGTTTGTTTTTCCCAGAGTATTTTTGCTCCGCACTATGTTAGAGTAGGAAATTTGAAAACAGAAGTTGAGATCATTGTGCAAATTACAAACAATAGAATAAAGTTGTTTAGTATAGCAATTCTACAGAGGGAAGAAGCCTTCAACAACTTTTTAAACAAGTTATTAATCGGAGATGATAAAAAAATCTTTGTCACTAAAATTTGTTTATAATTCTGTTATATTATTTAATTTATTTAATATAATATTGGCAGTTCTAAGTATTTATTTCAATGAAAATACGAAAATAGTATAATATGTAAAAGTATTTCATGAATCGTGTTACATAATAAATTAACATCCTTTATATATTCGATTCATAATTAGCATGTTTCAAATACAGAATTCAATATTTTACGGCAAAAAGATATAATATGACAGAAATTGTTATATTTCTAAAAACTTTTTTAATTCGTAACAAAGCATGTTATGCACACATCCACTTTTCGTGTTGTGTGAAACTTATTCAATTTCTTTTCCAGCTTTACGAAAGAATTGTATATAGTCAAGTGAAAAATTCGCGTTTCTTGAGGAACTATTTTTCGAAGTAGGAAATATCTCTATCCATTGGAAATTAGTATTCTTCAGTATGCAGACTATCACGTTTATTGATACACACGATAGGAACACGGAGATTAATAAAACTAAGCACCATGCTTTTTATAATCAAGTAATCTGTTTAAGTTCCTATGTGGTAATGTACAATTTCAATGCAAGTTTTCCGTTCGCGAAAGTTTTCTCGGTTTCTCTTTGTTCTTCGAAAAACAATGTTCATACTTAGATCATTGGTCCATTACATTTTATGCATAGAGTAAATTATGAATACGGATAGATGGTTTCAAAATGGTAATAACGAAATGATATTTTACTTCTATTTTATGCTTCTTCATTTCTAATCAAATCATCTAGCTTGTCGCGTACATTGTTTAAAAATTAAAATAGTAAAATACACGCTTAGCGACAAAACTTAAAAAACTTTACATATCGTTAACATTTGCGTCCTATTAAATTAAAAGTACATATTATAGTGAAGCCTATAACGCATTGTTTATGTTGCAATATTGTTTTATTTAATGCATACGGCAAATAAAAAGAATTATAAAAATAAAAATATTCTTAAAGTTAAAATAAGGTAGAGATTCAGAATTATAAAAGAATAAAATTAATATTTGCGTTGACACAACACAAATTTTGATGCTATGTTTAGAAGGTTTAGTACACCCAAGAATGTGCGTTTATGTAACATGTTTCTTAATTTTCGTCGGTGAGTGTATGTAAATCAGAACAATTAAAGTTCAAAGATAAGTAGTGGGCTCGTTAATTAATGAAACAATGCGACGAAATGAACTGCAGTCATTATTATCAACAAAAGGGACAAACAGTGGAAGTCAATATCACAGACTGTTCAACACAGAAAAAGAGACAAACTCATTCTCAGTCCTCGTGCTCGCGTAGCCAAAATAGTCATTGTTGTATAGTCACTATAGCACGTTTGCTCTAGGCAAACAGACAATCTGTGAAACTGTAGTGGATTTCCAGCGCCAACTATCCGTCGCGATCACACCGGTTTCGAAGCTCGATTTAATGGTATTTACATCGAAACAGAAACTCTGATTAATCCTTAGCACGTAATAAACATTTACATCGCATAGATACAACGGTATTTGAGCTTTCGTCCTGGTCAATAACGGGTGTCGAATAGTAAGGGAGGACAGTTTGCTTCTGATCCTCTTGTATTCGGTGAATCTCGATGAAGGCGACCGCTTAAGATATGTACTCTTATATCCAGGTGTGTACTCGTTGTTGATGAGATGTGTCCTCCTCTTGTCAAGACACGTGGCCGCTAGTTTGCACATTTTTCCATTTTCTTCCTCGATGATGAGCCAGAAAACGATCGTTTCCACCTCTCGACGATTGCAGGTTCAACGGTATTCGCGCCGTGCCTATTGAAATTAGAAATAGGGCTTGTTTGCATCGATACAAGGATTCTTGCGTATCGATCTCTACTAATCGCTTTCTAATTTATTTTCAAGTAAAATTTGTCGGTTTACGTGGAAATCAACTGATCGTTAAATCTATGGCGGAGTTTTATGGTCTTCACGTGTTCGAGGTTTCTGATTTTAATGAAGTAAAGGTGCCAATCTCTTTCTTGCGAGATAGAGATTTTACAACCATAAGTTGTAACGTATGAAATGTCGGATTTTATCGTTTGATAACACGAATCCAAAAGATTTTCGTTAGTGAACACGTTTTCAATATTTTCTCAATGCATAACAAATTTTCTGGTTGGGCGAAGTTATTTAGATGTTTGATAAAATTCAAACATCTTATTATCAAAAGATCGAGAAAATATAGATGAAACGTAGATAATTAGACAAATGTGTACATTGTAATTATGCTTATTTTGGTTTAAATGCTCATTTTAGGTACACAAAAATCGAACATTTCACTTAATACAACCTAATAGGATAATTTATAACAGAATCAAATCCTTCCATAAAGTGTCATAAACTTGAAAATGAGGTGGAGCAACAGTTACTCGGTGATATTAATATCGTGAGTTTAAATAATGAGAGAACTGTAGTATCACGTAGCCAAGTTAATAACAATATTAGGTCGTTGGTTATTTGCATCGAGGCTACTCATTAGTTACCAACGAAACTATGTGGGCGAAGGGTACTACCTAAAGCAACAGTGCTACATGGGAAACTGTTCCTAAGCTCTTTGGCGTGTATTGAACAGCATAGCATACGTAAAATGATGCTATCCAAGACAAGTTATAGATCTTAAAGGCATTCTCAAATTATCCCATAAATTCCTTTGCTTAGCGATCAATAATTCCTCGTTATTGCTTTCGGAAACGAGGTGCCACTGGCGCGCGTTGAATTTCAATTTTTAGAAGGAGAAAGGTGGAATGAAACACGGGAGTGCGCGAGAAAATTTGATCAACGTGATGGAGCAATCCATTGTGAAACGCTGTTTCTATCCGACGAATGCTGAGAGTAAATTTGAAGTCACGAATATTAGGAAGACATCTTATGAACTTACAGATGCAATTGCTATAAACTTAATAAAATTGAGTAATTATTAATCTCAGATTAAAAACAGACCCTGCTCGCAGTTTATTAAATAATGTTAAACAATGGCGATTTAGATAACTTCTGAAATTAAGATTAATTGAAACGTGCTCAAATTAAACTTCAACGACCGGAATCATTTGCTCAGACATGGAATTTAATTTTTACGCTAATGTATTATATCTTCTTAATTTAATTAAGATCTGCAAGATATAAGTAAGTTGAAAAAGTAACCGATGTCATACAACTAGACTTTTCAATCCTAATCTGGTTAAGTGAAATTCTTTAATTTCGTGCAGTTTTGCAGATTGTTGTGTGATAACTAGATTGCGGATTTTTATGCAAAATAAATATTGTGTGCAAGATACAGAAGCTACGTTGACATTTATTTCAGGTCTTAATAATCTTAATTAATAGAAAACAGTGCAATAATACTTTTCAATCCTTCAAATGATTTCATTGTTTTGCATTTGGCCCGGTAATTTCTGTTTTAAATGCATAAAATCTTCAGTCTAACAATAACGGTACTGTTAATGTGATTAACAAAAATTAAATAAATAATAAAATGAAGGGCGCATATGAAATGTCTGCTGCAAGAATGCGTGCAAAGAGTAGATAGATGTACAAAGGGACGCGTGAAAAAGATTTAAAAACTAGGAATATTACGAAAGTATTTAAAGGAAGTCACCAGCAAAGTGGATATTCGAAATTCTTTCTCTCCAACGCGGAAGTGGTATTTTCTTTTACATTACAATACTCGAAGAACATAGTGAAATGGTCTGTAACAGTAGACACTACCTTGTCCTTTTTCATTGGCTATCTATTCGCCAAGGACAAAGAGGAGTAGCGCCAATCGAGCGAGAGAATGCAATTGAATAATGTAATTATGGGCATGCATTTTTCTCTTTGCTATTCAGGTACTTTAGAAGATCGAATAATATCCCCTTGACACAACTGTTCGATAGAAGAGCAGAAGTGTATACAAGATGACCTTGTCGACGAACTACAATGATGCAGAATAACACAGAAACGTGTATTTGCTCTTGTCGACGGAGTTATGGCGAACTCGTAAATTAGTCCAACGAGTGATAGGATTCACTGATATGCTAAGAGCTAAGCAGGCTTTATACCTGACTTAGGCAGAGCTTATGCGTGTAGATATACGACATTCCATTTAATCACTGATTTGCACGCTCCAACTACTGTAACATTCGCTGTGACATTCGCTACATTTTCGAGTCAGCTGGAAACTTTTCTTCTGCAAGTTTTCAAAAATTTGTGAATCTCGATAAAATTTTTTGAAATTCGACCATTTTGACAAAAATGATTATCGAGTATCACGCAGCATTCTATAAAATTTTTTAACGATTTTAGTCTATCTAGCAATTATTACACCACCTCATTTTTAAAAAATTGTTTAACTTTAAAGCTGCCTCGTGTCGTTCATGAATTCTGGATATTATTTAATGAAAACGTTAATAGGGCCTGCGATGTGTTATAAGCAACTTCATCTTTCGTTTAAACGATATAGAAAATTTATTATCGATATGCTTTGATATTACATTACCTTACCTCACCTGACTATAATATTGTGCTTCGTGTCCTAGGTAAAATTTCAGACATTAATTATAAGAATTCTCATATTTGTCGATATCTTTCTTTCAACATTATTTACGAAAAAAAATCACTGTATATATATCGTTGGCAATAATCAATCTTTTTGGAGAATATGAATTCTTATTTCCCTATTTTAGCTTTTGCAAAGGAGCAGGCCACGATTCCATTTGTTCGATATAAGTTCAATCGATTCAGCAGATTCTCGATAATTAGTACGAGAGCGTAAATTTGAAGCATACGTTCGTCTGATTTTTGTTCCTTTTGCATTCTTTTCTTTTTTATTTCACTTCGCTGGAATCAGTACTTACAAACTACCTCGCGCGATCGCAATTGTTTTACCGTGATGTCGACAAACGAGTTCAATTTCGTTGCTTGGATATCGTTACCGTGTTCTGTGGTTTTACATCGATTTCACCCACGGCTACATCGTTAGAGATCTCGTTCAAATTTATCGATGAACCCCGTTTGTTCGTTTGACCATCGTCATGATCGAAGCGCGATTCGCTCGTGGATGTCGAAGACGATGTAGTGCAAGGACGTTCCGAGGACGTGCGGGAGGACGTACCGTTCCGTGATATCCTGGTGTTCGTCTGTGGACTTCCGGTGCAGCTATATCGCGAAGTTACTGCTTCGGATCGAGATAGCGCCGGCTCTAGAGGCACTCGTATCCATGGACACCAGGAAAAGAAATGTGCGAATCCTCGCCGAAATCTAGACAAATTCAGAACAGTTTTATTTCAATAAATTTTCTCTCATCTCACGTAAAATCATAAAATACAAAAATATATATATGAATTCTCCCCCCCCCGCTTTTTCTCTTTATCTCTCTATCTAAATACTTTTACATTTTATAAAATATAAACGAATATGCATATAATTGTATACATTACGAAATCGAGTAGATATAGGTTGTTGTTTCTGGATAGAACTTAAATATTATATAAATAGTTTAGGTGGGTTTTAGAAATCTTAATGCAATAAAAATCAATACCATTACACATGCTGTTTTATACAGTATCCATTCCGTTGAAAAGTGAACTTAGCAGATTTTATTACATTTGGGTAACATTTGCAGATAAGTTTGCAAAATTTCAATGTAATAAAAGTCAGATACTATTTTGATCAGTCTTCATTTCGAAATGAGATTTTTTGTAGATTTTACGATAACTATATGAATCATACAGTTTCAGTAGCGTTAACGTTAGTATCTGGTACAATGATAAGAAACTCGATGACTCGAGATAATAGTAGTAAACAAGTGTACAGTGCCCGAAATTTCCATAAAGCCACCTGATTTTTTGGTGAAATCTTATAATTATGTCATAGTAATGAGAAGCTGATGCATCATAGCATTTTTGGATTAATAAAAGAAAACATGTACATGTTTGCAGTCATAGATATATTGTTTATTCATAAAAAAAACGTAAAATTATATAGTTTAACAAAAATTTCCATAAAGCCAAACGTTTTTTAAGTAGATAACATCAATATTAACAAAAATTTTTTCTATATTTCGAAATTAATACCTAGTATAATTGCCATTTTTTCGAATAACGTCGAAAATTCGATTAGGCATTGATGCAATCAATGCACGAAGAGTTTCTGCTTCGATCGCTGACCACGCTTCGTTCACTGCAGTCCATAACTCAGAAACAGAGTTGTACTGTTTAGAATTGCCATATACTTTTCTTTTAAGTATTCCCCAAAGGTTCTCAATTGGGTTTAAATTTGGTGAACAAGCTGGTCATGTCAAAACCCTGATATTTCTGCTGTCTAACTACTCCTTTGTTTCTCTTGATACATGAACTGAGGCGTTATCTTGTTGAAAAGTGAAATTGTCAGTCTCAATTTCTTCAGTAAATGGTATTAAGACTATCTGCAATAGCTTCGTGTATTGTGACGAATTCATTTTGTGGTTAATTCGGCAGATCGGGGTTTTTTTTATTGGCTCTGAATGCAGCCCAAATCATTAATGAGCCTCCATCGAAGTTACGACTCATTGCTACGTTAGGATCTTTTCTTAAATCGTGCCAGTAGTACTTGTGACCATCTGGCCCATCTAAGTTCAATTTTTTCTCATCAGAGAAAATTATATTGTTCCATTCTTCTATCCAGGACATACAGTACCGGACAAATGTATTCGGACAAATGATTTCTCTTAGTTTTTATGAATAAGTCACGATATTAATATAAAATGAATTGAGCAGTTTATGAAAGTCAGGGTGATAAATAATGTATGTAAACCAATTTAGCAAATTGTAACATAAAATATATATATTTTGAACAATAAACAAAAATTTTATTGACAAAAGTATTCGGACAAAACCTATATCTTGAAAAAATTATAATATAAACGAATTTTATTCATGAAAATAAAAGAATAAATTAATATTTAGTAGAATAACCTCTAGAATCAAGAACTGCCTGCATTCTTTTGGGCATAGATTTCAAAAGACTATTTAATGTAGCAGGAGTAATGTTTTGCCATTTTTGGCAAAGAGTGTTGTACAATTTAGCAGTATTTAGAAACTTTTCATTTTTTATGGATAGTTTCAAATGTTCCCAAAGATGTTCTATTGGATTTAGGTCTGGACTTTGCGTTGGCCACTTAAGAACGTTCACATTATTTACACGAATCCAATTTTTCACGGCACAAGAGGTGTGTCTTGGATCATTATCATGTTGGAATATCCAATTTTCGTCCATGATTTCCCTTGCATGAGGCAACATGACTGTCTATAATATTTCTATGTACTGTTTCTTCTTCATTATACCTTTAATTTGCCGCAATGGACCAACGCCGTGACCAGAAAAGCACCCCCAAACCATAATGATTCCTCCTCCATGTTTTACTGTGGGAATTTGATAACGCACGTTGAATCTTTGACCTTTTGGTCGACGTACCCACTGAATTCCATCAGATCCAAATAATTTAAATTTACTTTCGTCGCTGAAAAGTACATTGGATCAGTCTTCTATTGACCAATGAAGGTGTTCCTGAGCAAATTTAAGTCGGGCCATCCTATTCTTTTTCGAAATCAATGGTTTCTTTACTCCATGTCGTCCATGTAACGCAAAAGACATTAGACGACGTCGTACTGTAGGCACCCTAACGTCCAAGTCGTCAGTTTCGATTAAACTTCTATGGATCTCTACTGCAGTCCTCCTGGGATCTGCAATTGACAGACGTCGTATTTGCCTGTCTTGTCTAATCGAGGTCTTTTTCGGACGGCCAGACTTGAATTTATTTTCTAAGTGTCCGCGTTCTTGAAATCGCTTTTGAATGCAGTACGCGGTTTGTTTTGCGATGTTAAAGCGTCGAGAAACGTCAGATATGGATTCACCATTTTGTAAAGCTTTTACAACCTGTTCCTTCATATATTTCGGTAAACTTTGTCCTCGCACCATCTTCGTAAGAATAGAATAAAAGCACAAAAAAAGAATTTAACAAATATATCAGTATTAAAAAATAAATTACACGCATAAATGAAACGTCCGAATACTTTTGTCCAAGCAAATTTGAATAAAACCTATCTTATACGTAATATAGAGTAAATATCTACCTCTAACTTCCTCGTGAGCTAGCTTTCAACTAATAGAAAAGAAAACACAGAGTGGCCTTCTCCCACCAACAATGTCATAGTGTAGGGAAACAAAAATATTTTTGTCCGAATTCATTTGTCCGGTACTGTATGTCTTTGTGCACATTCGAGACGAGCTTGTTTGTGTCGTTCTTTGAATGCTGGTTTCTGGAGCATTTTTTTCCATTTCAATCGCCCTGAACTTTTTAAAATTTGCTGCACACGCCTCGTTGTTATTGGTAGTTGTTCAATCCGAAGTTGTGCTGCACTTTTTGTTTCCCTTGCTGCCAGCCTCATCAATAACGAATATTGTATTCTTGTCAATTTTTTATTTCCACCTGTAGGGTGTTTCTTACCGTATTCTTTGCCCAAATTTATATAATTATCTATTAAAGTACGAGATCTATTAATTTTTTTTCGCAATTGATTGATTAGAACATCCCATATCTTTATAAGCATCAATGGATGCCTTCTCTTCGCTGGTCAACAGCTTGCCTCGTGGCATTCTAATAAAAATCAATACAAATATAATACATATACAATTTTGATGAATTTAAAAATCAATTTCAGTATAAATACGCACATATTAATCACAATTAAAGTTCTTTAGCTGAGACTCACGTGTTATCCACATAAAATTTAAGCACAAACTAAGTGGCTTTATAGAAATTTCGCACTGCCGTTCCGTGGCCTTCGACGAAAATGTAAAAAGATTCAAGACGTAAACATTTGTGAGTGAGTGACGTATATATCTCTACTCAGTAGTCAGTATACAATGTTATAGATATTTGAAAAGTAACAAATTTCTCTATATTTTTTAAAAATAGACCAAAATGTAGGTGGCTTTATAGAAATTTCGTGGGCTGTACTTGACGTCGTTGAAGCAAGGAGGAAATGATAGTCTTGAGACGTTCTGAAACGTCTTGCAATGTTATGAAATATTATGAAACACAGTTTATAAGTATTTAGATGGAATCAATGATTATCTACACATAATGATGCGTAACTTTATTTTATCATGTCCTTCTTATACATTTATGAGTGTCCGGCTTGAAGCACTATAATCACGGTATAACTTCCGTAATTTAAGTGACAAATAATCAAAAGACTGTTGCGAAGTCACTGGTGCTTATCTTGAACGATCCGCGAAAGTTTTGAAAGTCTAATAATGGCGTGACGACGAGAACTATCTTCGTTGTGCTCCAGTTTTTTGCATAGGCTAAATTGAAACGTTTAACTTGCTTCAAAGTGTAAGTTCGCGATATTTATCCTGGTAATAGCTGGTCTTAATTACAAATACGAAGTAGCAAGTCTTATGCAAATCTAAAAGCGAAAACGTACTGAAGCGTGAAAAAAGTTAGAATATGAGCACGTTATTTTTGAATAATTAAAATGATTCGCGTAAAAAATAAAGTGCCTAGCCGATTGAGATGGTCAAAACTGCCCTTAGCGATTTTTCAGTGAGTCATATACCGTTCGATAGCTGACCCAAAAAAAATCATCAAGGGCAGTTTTGACCATCTTAATCGGCTAGGCCCTTTCCATTGAACTCATTTTTCTTAGAAATAATGTATATGCATACTATTTGGCGCAAGGATCTGCAATTTAGTTCTAATCATTTATCCTAGAAAAACGTTGAGTAAAGAATTTCGTGGCATCGCGATCAAACTATTTATCAGCATTGTTCATGCAGAGCAAACTGTAGAGTTACGATGTGTGAGCAGTTCAGGAAATATGCATCACCAGCGAGTTTTCAGAATTTTTCGTTCATTAATCATCGTTTCAGTTTTATTGTGCGCTCGTCGTGAAAACATGATTGATTATTTGTTTTATAAACAATGAACATTAGCATTTCGGTGAAAGTGATCGGTACAAATGGATAAGCTTCTCTGTGTATTCATAGTTGATTCAAATTAATTAAACTTATTTGTACTAATATTGAAACGTAGAGAGTGTTTCGACAACGTTCTAAGACTCGTTATGTGTTTTCAAAGAATAAATTGAAACATTGGCACTGAAGATAAAGGAACAAATATATTTGAATTTAACGATCTAGCGCGATAGTAAAGCCAGAGAGACCGAAAGTGGTCTCCGGACGCGGTGATCAACAAAAAGTATTACGGCAACAGGAAATTGGTACGACAACGCCGCGACGCGACGTTTCGTGCGAAGCTCCTTTCTTTTACATTAATTTTCTTTTCTTTTTTAAATTCGTCTTAAACATCTTAAAAATATTCTATACCCGAGATATCTGGATGCATCGAATTTGCAGTAGAAGCTACTGTTTATGGCTCCATTAGACTTTCTACCTCGTTGCACCATTATCTTCAAGCGTACAGGCTGATTCACCTGAAGGTAACCACCGAAGTATTTCCTAAAGCTGTGATTAGACTGTGGGTTTTAGAACGAAAATAGTCTGTATTAATCAGATAGTTGATTTTGACGAGTACATAACACAAAATGTTGTCATTCCTTCACGACGAGTATACTTGTCAAAACCAGCTGATTAAGAAGGATATATACTTTCATATTCTTTATTAAATGACATATTTTATAAAAGTGTTGTATTTAAACATAACATCCGTAGTCTGATTGTAATGATGCAAAACGTTTTTAAATCAAGGTATATTAATTTAGCTAGTATATATTAAAACAATTTTTAAATGCAAACCTAACTACACTGCTACTTTTTGACGAAGTGTGTTGACGTTTTTACACTGTAGATATACTGTAGTCAACAATATCTATCACGTAAACAAATATAATTTTTATATTGTAATTCTAGTAATTTTATAAATCAAATGTATATTTTCTCGCTTACGTGATATAGCTATTATTAAAATATCCTCCATGTAAATACCAAAGTGACCATTGGTTGACAAAATTGAAATAAAATGGAAAATTATATCATCGCAACTGAACGAGATATTTAAGTAGCTACCTTTAGTTGGACCACCCTGTATACCAGTCTGATAAGCTGCACGAACGGAGAAGCATTATTAGAAATTGCATTAGCGACGACAAAGATCCTATTATCGCGATAGCGAAAATTTCAGAAAATGCAACGTCAAATGTTCAGGTTGAACGTGGTTACATCTTCTCGCTCACCGAATCGGAGTATCTCAGTGTTCTGAACCGATGTTGGGACGACCTGTACAACATTAGTTTAGACAAAAGCAATCAAATATTAACGAAAGCGTTATTTACGCGCTGCTTAAAATAACATTTTACCTGGAATTCATCCAGCAGTAGATGATCGGATTGTACATGCTGTTAGACATTGCTAGCCAATAGATGCCCAAGAAAACTTCTTGGATGTACGGTTTGTTTGTGATCTCGGGCAAGTACGATACCACGATGAAGTACACGTGGAATGGTAGCCAGCAGACTGCAAATATTACCACCACCACGATCATCATTTTTACAACCTGAAACAACGTATTCTCAATCAATATAGTTTTCCTTATCGTACTGTACATCTTGTTTCTCGAAAAAGAGACTTGAGATACGATGGCGATCGAAATTATGCAAATTATAAATTTCTAGAAGGATTTATCATATTATAATAGATTCAGTAAATTAAATCTGAAGTGAAACTGTCTTTTGACTAAAATCTACATTTTAAAATTTCTTGAAGACTTTAAACGCTATAAATGCGCAAAATTTGAAAGTCTGATTGAGAGGATGTAAGTTAAAAATTCAATTGATGGAGGAGACAAGGGCGTAATTTATATAACATTTAAACAGAGTTGGAAGTTTAAATAAAAGACAATTATAGTTAATAATAATAATAATAATAATAATAATAGTTTATTTATTATTTATATAGATCTAGGAAAATTATTTCAAATAATAAGAATTTAATATTTATAAATACGGTTTCTTATTATTTGCTTTTTAAATTCGGATACAATTCGAATTAAATATTAATTCAGTTTGTAATTATTTATTATTTAAATTACAATTACCTCATCTCTGCATTTAAAGAGTTGTAAGACTAGAAGCTACAATTCACAACATTCTTGTTATTACGAAAAAATTCTTCACGATTCTCGAGATGATATTGTAGTAGAGGAAGCACAGTCCGGTCTCGGACTCGGAACAGAGGAATACACGGAATGTTGTGGAAGTGGTAAACTTCTAATTTTGACCTGGAAGGATTTAATGTTCTCGCTCCTGGGAGACGTGCTCAAACGGAGAGCTTAAGTTACTTATTGTAGGGCTGCCAGGAATGTGACGTTCAGTTCTCCCGTTGTGTACAGGATCCTATTGTTCTGACGTTAAAAATTGCGCAGAATGTCTCTGCATTGATGACTTCTACTACTTCCCACCACCTTTGTCGCTACCCGCACTGTCGTCAATAGTGTGTCATAAATCTTTACAGTTTAATGTATTAAGTGCCACGTGAGACGTATTCATTATATTTATTTATTTATAAACGGGAAACCCCCATTAGAAATGATATTAGCTTGACGGTTACAATAGATTTCTCCTTTTGATTTCAACATTTAATAATAGAGACACCACAAAGATCAATTACGACGGTCATTCGCTATGGTAGTAATTCTTTATTTTGTTTTTTTTTGCTAGAGTAGTGATTTTTTACTCTTTGTTCTTATTAATTTCGTAACAGCTTTTCAAGCGGAATAACTTTGTTAAAATTTGTGTAAATGATTTGAATTTTTTCGAGATGTTAGACCAATTAGTTTTATAGCGAATGGGTATACAAATATTTCCAATAAAGAAATATACAACAAATACGATGTTTTGTTAAGTTTTCGTTCAAGTATCACTAAAACTGTAAAAGTAACTTTGAATCTATAATTATTCACATTACTGTAGATTGTTCCGATGTTGTAAAACTTCCTTGGCAGCCAATGTGTTAATAAATGCATTCAAGTAAACGTGAAAATAATTTCTATAAAATCCAGTGTCGAAGATGACACCACGTAATCCTTACACATGGTTCGAAATTACTATTGCGTGACGGAACGATAGGGAAAAATGTACAACGGAACAACATTTTCTAGCGAACTGATCGTGATAGCCTCGGCATGATAGCGATGAGACGTTTCATTTTTAATCAGATACAGTTCGTCGCCCTCGCAAAGCCGAAATTCATGAATAAAATCATCGAATCCCGGAGAGAAAGAACTAGTTCTTTGTTTGAAAGTAAAATGAGTCGAAACGACGCTGAATTTAGGAGCCATTAAACGGTGTAACAAGAATCGCATGTTATTACGTTTGATAACACGGCTGTTCTGCAGTTTTTATTTTCTGGCCCCTCGTTTTCCACGTGATTTATGCACCGCTCACAAATTGGGCTTCCTACCAGAATTTTTTGGTCAGTTAATCTTGGTTCACATTGGATATAATTAAATTACTCTCGCGGTAGATGTAGCGTTTTGCATAATACAGATCAGGTTGTAACATAAATTCGGGTTATTACAAAAATTCGGTTTTTTTTCTTTCGTTTCTCTAAAGCGGAAAAACCGAACGAATTTATGTAACAACATATTGTTATCGTCCATCTCGTCTACATAAAATCCGGTTATTTATAAACATTTTGGATTAAATTAGAGTGAGTGGGTTATCAAATTCCGCGAATCGTAAGCGTAAGCAATGAAATAATATTTTATGGAAATCATCAAGCGTAATTGGAAGTTAAAAATTTACTGGTTATTATTTCCAATAAATATTCGACTCTGTAATCGTTCGTGTATCAAATGACCGGTGTAAAAAGCGTTCCCATAAAAAAATCTTTTTGACACTTTTCACAGAGACCAATGAAATGGAAAATGTTACTATAGGACAATTTCCCCTTTTACGGCCCCGTCAACCTTTTATCACGCATTTTGCTTTTGCCAGTGCCTCGGGCAAAGCGGAAAGAGTGAATTACAAAGTAAGAAAGAAAATATTTACACATTGTTCAATTGTTTTCGCATCATTCGCATTCCACTTTTTTCCACTTGAACGTATATGTTGGAATTTCGTAAAAATTCCGAGGTTAAAAGTTCTTCGTTGTTAATTATCTTCGATAAAAACAAGTAAACTTTGAAACTTGACCATGCAGTTGCATAATTCATTGGTCGATGTTTCCTGCGCCGAAGCTACCAGTGTAACGATCGGAAATAAGTTGATTCGACATAAAAAAAAAGATAGTAATTGTCTGCGATATTGCCTTATCCCGCTGTTACGTGCACGTAATGGCCCATATAATCATTTACTTTCTCGACACTCTCGAATCGAAATTCCTGGTTTTATCGTCAAGGAAATCTCTGCCACCACGTATCGCATTTGTTCGTGTAACTAGACAGGGATACTCGTTCTTTACGAGGTTGTCGATACTCTTGAGTTATTACAGCACGGACAGTGTCAGTTTGTTACTTTTCACTCGCCAGGTCTCTGCTTTGAAATTGTAAAATCGTTCGATGGTTTTGTCGCCGAATCTTTTACGGTAGTGTCCACAGAGCGTGTCGCTCTACCGACCATCGAGTGGTTAGTTCACGCCATTCCAGATCAAAAATACACGATCCACTAAAACAATAGAGACTCGAATTGCTAACGCCCAAAGTATGGCATTTCGGAAAAGTTGCCTCGGACGAGTTTAGGACCAGTCCGCTTAAAATCCTGTTGAGAATTTATGTCCGTGCGCCTTTCAACGTAAGTTTCCTGACACAAAAGTTTTTCAAAGTGAAAAGTTGACGAGAGAGTCTTCGTGGAACTTTAAAGTATGGCACAGACGCAAATGATTTGTTTCAGTACTTCTCACATTAATATGCAATTGAAAATGCCTTTTAACACGGTTCTTCCGCCTGCGAGCTTCATCGTCCAACGGCGACGTCGATTTTTAAGAAAGTTCGCACAGAGATAGAGCTTGTGAGAATAATCGATGCGTATTTTTCGTGGTAACTTATATTTATGCGGTTGGGACGGACATAGCTCTTCAAACATTGAAAAAGTTAAATAGAACAGTTTGAAACAAAACATTAGAAACAGTCGAGGCAGGCAAACTCGTGCCTTGCGATCAATATTTGGCAAATATCAGTAATGACTTCTTCAAAAAGGATGAGCTAATTACATTGCTTACAGATTCAACAGTAAATAGTCTTCAATTTTCTCACTTTTCCTTTTTTTTTACTCTTTGTACTATGTTTTCTTCCGCAGCTACTTTATTTAACGCTTTCTCGTACTTAATAATTTCCCGAATAGAAGGATACAATTTCTGTTGCTCCCAGTTACTGCCTTGAAGGATGCATACTTTGATATCCTTTAATAAATTAGATATTTTATAAACGTGTTGTTTAACACTAGATTGCCGGAGGAAGTCATTTTGACTGCTTTTCAATTTCGATTAGAAAAACAATTATGTATATGATGACACAGCTTCTTAAAATTTTGTGACTTTTTCTACAACATATAAATGCGTCTATTAATAATTGTAGTTGCCTCCCCCCTCCTTCATTTCCGATATTTATATATGTGGTATACCTATATTGCCCAAAAGCAGTCATTTTGACTGCTTGGGAAATTTTAACCAGTTCGGTTCTGGATTGGGATAACAGTTGTTACGTCCTACTCCACCACATCTCAAGTAGAATTATTACAATTATTATTACTTCTACTGCATCACCATATAAATAAAAAATTTAAAACTGAGGTATTTATGGTCAGCAAAGTGGGGTCCCGAATTTTTTAGAAGAACTATGCCCAGAGATAAGTTCAAGCAAATCCTACGATTTATTCGTTTTGACAGCAGAACCGAAAGAAGTAGACGCCTCTAAACAAATAAATTTGCCTTGATTTCGGAAATAGGGGACAAATTCATTGAAAATAGTCAAGCTGCTATATAAATCAGAAAATTGTGTCCTTACAGTATATAAAAACAAACCGAATAAAAGAGTAGCTGTTCTAAGTTCTAGGCATAAGTTTGTGAAAATTGATAAAAGTAATAAAAAATGTTACCGGACACTATTCAATTTTATAACAAAACAAAAGTTAAAGTTGATATGACGGATCAAATGGTCAGAAAATACACAGTAAAATCTAGTTCTCGTAGATGGCCCCTCCAAATATTTTTCAATATTTTAGATTTGGCTGCGATAAATGCTTGAATCCTTTACAAAGAAACGACAGGAATACAAATACAATGAAAACAGTTCTCGTTTCAATTAGCAGAACAGCTTTCCGCCGATTACACAGCTGCAAGACAGAAAAATTCATCAGAACATGAAGATCCAGAAAGATCAACTGCAACATTATCAAATACAATATATTCTAATAAACGAAAAATTTGTCAAGTACGACTTTGCCACAATAATAAAACAAATAATATATGTGACAAATGTCAAAAGTATGTTTGCGGAAGATGTACACATAAAAAGATTTCCACTTTCATTTGCTTGAAATGTACAAATAATTTTTACAAATCAATTTTTTTTATTTTTAATACTTACTAATAACTTGTATGACTGCAAATAATATAAAAAATATTAAAAATTAATTTTAAACAAATTTCTTTACACATTAGTTACTCTTTCACAATGCAGTCATTTTGACTGCTTTTGAGCAATATAGGTATATACTAAGTTTCAGTCTTTCTAGTGTTAAACAATGTTTGAGGAAAAACAGACATATGCAGTATAATTACGGTATCATAGACATTTTTCAAAGAGATTATACCAACTAACTGGTTAAAAGAAAAAAATAACATTCATATTTAGTAGATTACGTATTTATATTATATTTAATAGATATTTAGTAGATTATGTATGACATCTTCATTACGAGTTACAGCGTAAGGGATTAACAGTATCAAAAACATTCTCAATCATGTAAAAAAACTAGCATTTTTACTGTTTCATGTTTTATTTATTCAGTTTCATCATAAATGCACCAAATCTGCAGGTCGCAGATTCGCGTTTAGAAACACATTTGATCATAGAAGAAGAAACAATTGGGCTGCCTTAGAAAATATTTACACTTGAGCATTATTAAAGCTGCTCTCTTTGCTGAAAAATATCCAGCTCGAGCTTCTCTCGGCGTCGTCTTCGTCCCGACGCGTTCGTATTTCAATGAGCTCCTTATTTCTGCTTGTTTACTTTCTCCGGGGAGATTTTTTTCAATTTCGCAACACGGATCGACGTATATCCACGAAGTTCGCCCTCGGATTCCGTGCTTCTCCCGGCGAAAATCCGGCGCGTTACACCGGCAGTTTCCTAAATTCGCTAACCGTGTTACAGAAACGCCGTGTTACGTGGGGTTCGGTGATGTATTGAGTTCGGTCCATTTTCCAGCCTCCGAAACACTACGCTTCAGATGGATAATGCGTACCAGCTAAAAGGCGAGCATCGCCAACGTATAATGATGCCGGAAAGGGAATATTGTTGCTGGTCGAAAATTACCGGGTAACGGCTCGAGTGGCAGAGGCTGGGGAGACTAAATTCACGCGTTAATTGTCGACAAACGTAGAAACGAATGGAATACGAACTACGTCAAAAATGTAATGAGATTGGATGTTGTTCAATGACCAGTTAGGCTCCGACTAAGAATACTAGATGTAAGATGTTTGATTCGACACTGAATTCTGCGAGGTGTATTTAATTAGCGGACTGTAAATCTTTATACAAAATAAAAATTTTCCTCGTCAATTATATAAAATAGGAGTTAGGTGGAAATGTATTTCTTCTTTTAACGAGGTTGATACAATTAACGCAATGGAACAGTAATTTGAAATTGTTTTTCTGCCTTCGCTGCTCTGTGTTTCGTTTAACCATTTTTGCTACGCATGTATGTAGATCCGTAGTCTACTAATTAGTAATGAAAAACGTGTATCTCAATAATCAACTTTATACAAATAGGAGACTATAACCGGAAAGAAATAAATTCTTGGTCACTGAAACAGCGCGCGACGGACAATGCGTTGAACATTTCGAGGTCGATGTGACACGAACGCATCCAATTCCTTTTTGGACAATATAATGGGCGTTGTGTAATTAAGGTCACGGAAAAGTGGAATTCTTTGTATTCCAGCCCGAAGGACGCCATAGAGATTCCCTTGGCAGTTTTCTGCTTGAACCGCGGATAATAAGTCCCTTTCGGTGGTTCCTTTTATCTTGAATTTTAATCATTCGGGGTTTTCATTTTCCCGCGCTTTGTGCACGGTGCAAACTACCGCTTTTGAACGCGCTACCAATGAACAATTATTAATTCAAAGAAACGATAAATCGTTAATGGAGTCAACGTGAAACAAGAGAGTAACGGTACCGTGTGAATTTCGAAGGTCGAGGGACTTTTGTGATTACTACTTTTAATTTCTTAAAGGATTGAACACCGGTCGGTTCAATTTACAAAATGGCTGCTACGGAGCAGTAGCTAGAAGTTTCTTGTTAACATCGCTTTATTGTACAGCGAATTCAAATAGTGTCTAGCGTAATATATTACTCGAGGAAATTTATCGTTCTTTTGCTATCTACCACTGTTAATGTAATGAGATCTTCGTCTATTACGTTTTCTATTCAGATCGATTTTCTGAGACGATAAAGCACTGGAGCTGATTACTGTGGGTTAACCAATTGCTGTGCCTTTGGTTTGTTTCGATGATTAAATTTATATTTATAAGATGTATTGAATGTTTTTATTTATAAATACACAAAATAAAACGATCAGAATGCAAAAATAAACAAAATAAAAGAATTGGAAGTAAAAAATTAACAAAATAAAACAATAGAAAAATTTAATTTGTGTTATTCAGTAAATATAAAGTTAATTATGACCGATAACAAATCAAGGGCACAGCAATTGGTTACTACACAGTAACCGGTTTCGCTACTCTAGTATACGCAATGTTAGTACTTCATTCATATGCGATGAGAATATTAAGGTAATGTTTGTCGTGGCGACACAATAGAAATTTGGGAGAAACCATTTTAGAAATAACTTAGGCTGAATAACGAGATCCATTGTAATTACATATCTGCCAAAGTGGACGAACAGATTCCGCAGGCGGAAGAAAACACAGGCTCTTCGCCGTTTAATCGTAATCCAATAAAACCACTTCGGCACAGGGGAGAATTATAAATTTCGTCGTTCTCGTGCGCGGAATACTACCGCAACCTTTCTCCTGCTTTCACCGTTTTCATTCAATTAAATTTCCGGTCTAACCTGGTATACTTTTTCCCCTTCGTATCTAAAAAGTATTTACTTATTCCGGAAAAAGCACTTCGGCGTGATCTATTACGTTTTATTCCAGAGGGCGCGATAAGCTATTTTATAAATGGTTGAAGTCATTGCTTTTTTTTCTAATTTAGATTCTGTGTGGATTTATAAAACAATAAGCTTCGTGATACAATTACAGATTTCTCTAACAAGATCTTTAAAATTGATTGTATTGAATAATCGATTACCATTGAACGCGACTAATGTAAATAGTTTTATAAGAAAGGCAGGATTGATTTAATCGAACGCGGTATGAAAATTTCTAAAGGTTTTCTTTATTTTGTTTTAATTTGTAGATTTCGTTGAGCTCTTTGGAAATTTATGTGACGCCCAATTTTATGCTTGAATAAAGAAACATCTTTATAACTCCAGTAACTATAAAACTCCTGTAAAAGATAACTTTAAAGATAACTTAAAAAAAATAACTGTATTTAAAATGTTGGAATTACGTTCGTGTTCTCCAGTAATTTTCGTAATTCATTAATAGCATTATCTTCTCGTTATCGTTATAGAAATTTACTGATACACTGGTAATGTTTATAAAAGCTCGGATGCATTTGAAATCTTCTGATTAAATCACAAAAAAGTTTTTTTTTCGGGGCTAAACTGCTCCGCGATTTGTTATCGTCGCAAACTTTAAACGCAATGTGTTGGTAATGCTGAGATTCTGAACTTCTGTAAAGCAGTGCTCTACTTTTTGCAGCAAGTATTTAATGAAACAAGTTAGGATAATTTTTGCAGGAGATATTTATACGAACATTAAGCGTAGTATTATCGTTGTGTGCACGTGAAATAAATGAAATAATTAATCTCATTTTTAAATATAACATTATGTGTTCACCGTAATATGAAACGTAACAGAAAAACTAGATTAACAAAATATATGAAAGCATTTTTATTTTGGTTTTACTGAGAAAATTTTCGTGGTCGAAGAAATTTTTCCTCATTTTAATTTTTAAAAAATTAAACGGGAACACGAAAATTTGCATAAAAATCCGCAGTGTAATAATCGTCATAATCTCTGCGAGGAACGTCGCGAAACATTACCACGATAGTGAAGTGTAATCGAGTAATTAAACAGAAGACTGACTCAATTTTATTTAAATTTTCTTCCTGAAAGCAGAAGTCTTTTTCATTGTTTCCTGTCACGTTCCCTTAAAGATTCAGAAAAATAACAGAGCTGCGAATTTCCTTCGAAAGCTACCTTCGAAAAATCTTACCTCTAATTTTCGAAGCTCCATATTCGACAATATCGAATATTATTTCCACAAGTCGAACTACGGGCCTTTAACATTCGAACGGTCCCCGAAGAAAGTGTTGTAATAAAAAACTATGGCCCTTGAACCGGAAGTTTGAGCAGTGTAGAGAATTGAACGCGTAAAATGTCAAACTTGTTTGCCTCGAAACCACATTTGTTGATATAGTCGACAACTCGATATTGGCGTAGCATAGGAGTACCAAACTTCAGTCGAGTATGCAGAAAATATTGTCATTGATTGCACAAATCCTGTAATTCTGTTAAGGCTGCGTAAAGGGTCCTCGTTCGGAAGCAAAGGGAAGTCATTAATTTGATGTGAATTTTATCAAGAAATTCGGATGATTATCGACGATTGGAACTTTGAGAATCGTGTAGCAAAGCTCTATAAACGATGCTTCACGAAGGAGCAAGAATGTTCAGGCTAATCGCAGGCTGATCCCAGACACGTGATTTTAACAGATTCGAAGGATTAAACTGCGATTCCTGAGATGAACAGCCTGCCGGTAGATCGTCTAATTACAACTTACAACAGGGCTTAACGTTTAAACTGCAAACCACTATTACACGTGCGTGCCGATGCAGCATAATACCCTGACTGCGGTTCGCTTCTCTAGCTTTGAGTTTGTTCATCATTGCGACTCGCATTCCGGCTAATCGAATTTTTCTTTTGCTTCAACCGCGAGTACCCTCAAAATATGCAGCATTCTATCCCTTTGTTCGGAAATCGATATTCCCATCGTTCGAAAGAACTCCTTGAAACAAGAGACCTGTCACCCACAACTAAGTGATGATCGACGACCGAACATATCAGAGCGCAACAAAATGCACCAAAGTGTGCAGAATATCGCCCAATAAAGGAGAGCTCTTTTCATTTCCGATTTATCTTTATGAAATTTATAACACGGCGAGAGTTTTCCGATAAAAGTGGAACTATATATGCTCCTACCCGAGCAGAAATGATTAAATTATAGAAAGTTTAGCGTTCGAGAGCATTAATTTCCTTGGGAGGGAGTAATTGATTTCTTACTTCCATTTTGTTGTGTTTTATGTAGCAACGAACTTTCGAGAACAGAAATAGTTCTGTAGATCTATTCGACCCCGATTAAAAAGGCATGCGATCGTAAATGCCGCGGATAAAACTTATTGTTCATTTTTATTAAAGCTAATGAAATCACGAACCGCGTGTTCCTTTTGTGCTTACGTGCGCTTTAAATTTCCCCATCGCTCAAACGGGACGGTACAGTTGATGGCAAAAGTTCGATCGACCTAGACACTGTAAATTATAAATTAGGAAAGCCAATTTCAAGTCGAAACACCTTTTAAATTTATACCGTCTATTTAAGTCTAGATTAAGGTATTAAATTTTATTAGATTCTGGTTATTATTTATTTATAAAATGAATTTCGGTATCTATATTGTTGTGTTTATCTTCTCTTTGTTGGGTAAAAAATCATGGAAGTCAATTATTTCAAAAATATTAATTTGAAATAAAATACCTTAACGAATAAATGATATCTTACCAGAATACAAAGTTTTATACTTGCAAGATAATATTTCCTCATCAGTTTAAAAATATAATTTATCGCTGGTTACCTTTAAGATTCGTTTCTTTATCAAGTTGAAAACTTGAATTTTCATTCTTTCGAAGCAGCAACCCTTTTAGAATTTTCTTGAAAGGTCAACATATTTTTTTCTTATTAAATTTTTATTTCTTTTACTGCTTCCATTTTTTGTTTGTAATATTTCTAACGAATGTAAATAATTCTTTAAATAATTCTTGATGTTATTGTATTGTTACTTGATAAAATTCTCAATTTACATTTTGTCATAACGTTTCCATTAGTGTTTGTATAGATTATACATCAAAATAATTTGCAACATGCTATAGGTAATGAACATATTCCAATGTTTCGCAAATTTATTTTTCCAGGGACCAACCTCTCTACCTTCATGCACCCTCATTCATGGCTTTCGGATTCTTTCTGAGTTGACACAAGCAAAAATTAGAAGGATAACGAGAGGAAACAAGAACTACTAGAGTATATCTACACTGGAAATGTAGCAGGTTGCGGCATTTCGCACGCAAGAATAAGTCACCGATGGAGATTCCTCTCTTCAGTCGCACAATGCACAAACCTGGTTTGCAAGACACATCTTCGGTGGTTGTTAAATGCCGCTTAAGAAGAGAGCCTCTCATAAGTAGTCCGCACATTTCCATGCGTAAGAACCACCATCTGCATTAATTGCAAGATACAGAAGCTACATGATGGTACTGTGTTTTTAGTAGAAACATTTGTTGATATCCAAATATTTTTACTGTCGTACTTGGTAATCATCGTCAGAAAATCATTATATTGGAACTAGATACTGTGCAACAACATCGTCCATCAAACCAGCTAGCAAGTTCTCTCCACACAAAATCAGCATCCAACAGACTGAAGAAGCTACGGTAGGAGTTTAACAACGTGGAAGTCGAGTGACGAAGTGAGAATGCAGACGAACAAACAGAGTCCGATCGACGAAGAAATAGACAGCCGGCTGTACACTTGGTTTCTGGAGCAGAAGGCTCACGGTCAACCAGTCACGGATACACTGCTTCTAGCGAAAATGATGGAAATCTGTAAGTCGCTTGGTGGGTCAGCAACGTTCACCGAAAGCGAGAACTGGATGCGGGACTTCAAAAAGCGTTATAACATCATTGAAATGAAAGATCAAACATCCGCTGATCACTCGGTGAAGATTATGCCAGGGACATCTACGAATGCAACGACACGTGCAACAGCACCAGCTGCACTCTCGAAAATAAATGGAATACTAATAAGCATGCCACGTGCACCGGTGAACACAACAATACGTGCAGCGACGTCAACGAAAGCAACGATAACTCTACCTGCGGGGACGACCGTGTCCTCTGTTGAGACGAATCCGACACAGTATCTAAAATTGAGCATAAACCCGCCGATGTTAATAAATCCACAGGCACCTATTAAAGCGCCGATATTTGTAAATCCTAGATATGTGAACATGTCCACGTATACCGGTTCGATTACCATTACGAATCCAGTTGCTGCTGACAGTAACATTGAGTTAAATGCAGCTGCGAGTAGCGGTGCAATGAACGCAAGTGTGCCCAAATTTGTGGGTGCACCGGCCGCGAATGCAACGGTGAACGTGCCATCGTGTTCGCAGGCGAAAGCGAATGCAATGGTGAACGTGCCATCGTGTTCGCAGGCGAAAGCGAATGCAGTAGGTGATACGACACCTGTAGGGACAACTCCACGGGGGTTGCGAAATATGAAAACAAAGACCAAAGATTCGGAGGCGCGGCTGTTTTTAAAGAACTTCACGAGAAGATTGGCAGAAGAGAAGATATTAAGCAGGGATATTTACTATTTGAAGGACACCGGTCTTGCCTGGAAGTTGATCCCCAAGAAGCTCCTGGCGCCCTGTATGAAAGACAGGCGCAAGGAATCGAAGTTCGAGAAGGAACGCGTTACCATAGGTTTGTGCATGAACGCGTCCGGCTGTCATAAGCTCGCACCTCTGTTCATTTACAAGCATGAAAAACCGAAAGCGTTGAAGCACTGCAAGTATCTGCTGCCCGTGGTCTTCGCGACTCAGCCGCAAGCTCAAATGGACCATGTTGTGTTCATGGAATGGTACAATAAATATTTCAAGCCAACCGTGAACATATTACAGTTTCCCAATAAATGTGGAAAGGTTTTGCTGCTTTTGGACTACCATCAGAAGCATAGACTGCAGTTGGTCGAAGAGCGGGATAACGATAACTTCGAAATTGTATTTCTGCCAGAGTGTGTTGCTTCTCTTATGCAGTCGATAGAAGAGAAGGTGGTAGAACGGGTCAAGAAGATCTATCGTCTTAAGATGCTGCGCCAGATGCTGAATTTTCCGGAAGGCACGCGGAGGTTTTATCACGATTTTGATTTGAAAGATTGTATCGACCTGTTTTCCTCGGCGTGGACGAAAATAACAGCGGCGAATATTCAGAATGTGTGGAGTAGTATAGTGAAAAAAAACTCGCAATCGGCTTTAATAAAAGAAGAGTCGGAGGAGGAGGATCCTTTAGAGCCCACTTTACAGGACATTGTTGGCCTCATCATCGGAGAAGGACAGCCTGAAGAGACTGTAAACGAATTTTTATTACAATGCCAGGACATAGAGAGACGTTTCGTGTCGGAAGAGATGGAGAAAGACAGAGGCGAAGCTGTCGAGGAGGACAATAGTGAATGTGAAAGTGAAGGCGAAATACTCAGTGAAGAGAACATTAAGAGGGCCTTTGAAACATTGATACTATGGTCTAAACAGCATCCGCAGTACATACAGCTGCAAGTGAACTATTTGAAAAATTATTACGAGAAAAGTATTAAAAAATAATGAATAGGGACTACAGGTTAAGGAAGTAGATTGATTGGCGTTTGAGAGAACAGAGACTGCGGCGTATGGTGCATGTTTATATAATAAAGTGAGATTTAATTTTAATACAAATAATTCGTTACTACGGTTTCTAAAGGAGAGTTGTTAGATCAATATATATTTTGTTTCTTTTTCATTAAATTAGTTGAAAAGTATATGGTGGAATCTGTTAATGTTTTATTTATTGTTGAAGGTAATTGGCAGTTGCGCATGCTATCTTACATTCGGAAGCCGACCGTTCTGCGCAAACTGTATGGAGGTCGGTCTGCCGATCAATTTCCAGAACTGATATGGATAGCAGTGTTCATGTTTCAAAGTTTAATGGGCGGTATCTTTCAAGGCAGATCCGTAATGACTGCACAGACAGATTCAGATTAGCAGATAATCGAAAGTCAATTTCCTTCGTCATCCCCGTGTCAGTGCACTGTTCGCATTCATTTGTTGTCTTGTATTTTGCAAATGAATCGATGAGCTTGGTCGTGTCATAAAATGACGCTATCCGTCCGTTAATTCGTAATACGTCCCTTTGATTCGTTTTGTCTTATACACTATGCAAGTATCGAGTTCGTAAATTTATTAACAAGAAAATCACGTACCCTTCGTTTGCTTCGTATACTCTCCAATTGTCCTGCCGTATTTTCGCCGATGCTTTGTGATCCCCATAACTCCAGACCAATCCTAGCGTACGTGAATGTCATTGATCCGATTGGCAAGAAGTATGTCAATATCATGAATATGACATTGTACCTATGGACAGAGAGTTTCCTAAGTTATTCAAGAATGCATTACGCATAATATTTTCTTCAATCAAAAGAAACATGGTGCCAAAACAGGTTCTTCATATTTTATATGACTACCATAATTTATACAAGTGTGTTATTAAATATTATTATTATTGGATGTGTATAGTGAACGTCTAAAATTCTGTTTCTATAACGTTTGATTACTTGAAAAATGATGGTCCTAATTAGGTAGTCCAAAATTAATCAGTAAGTAAAATTTTCATTCTTGATTGAAATATCATAAACATTTTTTATATAAAGCTAAACAAAGACAACATTTTTTTCAGCAATTAGAAAATGCCTTATACTGAACATAGAATAATAACACAATTAATGTTTGTTATACATATTTATACATGTTTTCCAATGAAAATAAAAGTCAGTGGTTTGATTAGCACGCACTTAAACATATTCTGAGAAAGACACTTCCAAAGAAAATAATTACTCATAACTAATACATTAAAATTTTTGCAATGATGTCAAAGAATAAAATTTTCTATTCGTTTTTTTATAATTTATTTTGTGCAGTAAGAAATTTATAGAAACAGGAAAATTTTCCTGTGCCATCAGCGGCGGCCAACGCCGATTAGATTATTCGATTCCGTTTTGAAGTCTCAGGCGGTGCTCTGTTTGATTGGTTCCCCGTTGGTAAAACCCTTCTGTCGGTGTGCACACTTTCAGTAATCCTGTTCACTCTGATCGGATCGACTCAAGGAACTAACTAGCTGTGAATAATTACACGATCCCCACTTTCAGTTATTCATGTCAGGAATTTCGATGAAATTGAAATATGATTGTAATTCAGGAGAAATTTTCCACTCCCGATCCTTTCGAAACAGGCTTGATGGAAAAAACTTCAATCCAGTAAAAGCTAGCCAGGGCCATGTATCATCGGTTTTTTTTCATTAACTCATGTAATAAAGGCATCGGAAAGCTTGCGATAAAAAAGCGTCATGTGAAGGAAGTATATTAAATTAATGAACACTTTTTTTTAGGGTCGCGACAGCCTTTTGATAATGAGGTCATTGTAAAAGGAAAAGCCTCGATCTTCAAGTCTACGATACGTTTAGCCATCAACAAAATTGTTCAATGCTTTTACAAAGGTTCCAATTTGCAGTATTTTCGAGAAAGGTGTGTTCAGTTCTTCTTCTTCAGTATCATTCAAAAACATCAGAAAGTAAATGGACGATGAATTGCGAAGGTTGGAGATCTCATTCAGCTGAGAGTTTAGGTTTAAAGATAGACACATTCTTGAATATAGAATATTACGCGCCAGTAAATATTGTCTCAAGCTACCGTATATTACAATATCGTTTACGGATTCTTCTGTCAAGTAGTAAATACATTTACTCGTCGCATGTAGCACAAAGTAAAGACGCTTCTCTTGATTTGTCATCGACGGCTGCATTGCTACATCAAACAGTTATGGATGTCTTGTTACTGACAGGGAACCGTCGCCTGTTTGCCTCATCAAGGCTTTCTCATTGGTATATTATCTTGATTATTCTCTGTCTGGTGGTCACTTTGCTTGTCGAACGGACATCAAGATAGATCGTGTCAGTGCCTCTGATGAAAATTCCATCTTCGACCCAATACTACACCTAGCGTTCTAGCGATTCTAGTTTATCCGTTCCACAATATTGAACTGTATGGTCATCGTTCAAATGATCAATTTATTAGTGCATTGCGCACATTAAAATTCGATTAACCCACATAAGTTTCCCTAAAACCCCCCTATCCCCTATAACCCTTTGCGTTGCATTCTTATCTTTATTAATCCATCGATGGACGTTCCATGCGCGTACATTGTTTGACGCGCGTTTAATGGGTTAGGAAACTATTGGAGTTTCTGCGAATTCGACGTTCTGTTTAATCAGTATTCGCATATTGTAATCCATTTTTCGTTCGTGATTATAAACAATTAGATTCAGAGTAAATAATTTATGTATAACCAGGGTTAATAAAACGATTCTAGCTCTGGAAATTGTCGAAGAATTAGATTTTACAGGATTTGTAGAGGTTTTTGAAGAAATAAGTTTAGTTGATTGTTTATAGATCAAGTAGAAAAAAGGAATCTAAGAGAATCTAATATTTTTTTTCGAAGAAAAATTGTTTTAGACTGATACAGGAGAAAATTTTGCATAAAAATTTTTGATATGAATTCCATCCTCTGAAAGGTATTCTAATTTATTCTCTCAAAAGTTACCGAAAAAGACGGTCCTCGTCGATAAAAGATATTGATTCCACGGGCTCGGGCCACAGATTCAAAATTTACGGTCATGTCATGGTAAAGTAGTAGAATTTTGTATAAAAAAAGAATATATTTCTTATGACAACATTGCCGGATGACTAGATTCTAGAGCACAACAGTGATTCATTTTCCTGAAAATGACAACCTTAATTATGGTAACCAGCTAGCGCCTCTTTGTTTCGCAGCGTTGTCGTGCATATTTCTTCTTGTAGTAGTCATTAGCATTGTAACATTTTCCTTAATTTCATTTTCATATATTCTCAGCTTTGTAATGCTTTGAGCAATTTTAAAGAAGAAAGTATTTAACACTTCGCTGCGTTTCAAGGTTGCACAGATTTTATTATATTTTATAAAAAGCAAAGAAAACTAAGTTTAAAAAATGATAATATAAAAGTTTCCTAATTTTTTTTCTTTTTCTTTTGTTCGGTTCTCTTTTCATATCCTTTCTAATCTAATTCTTGGGACGCATTTGCATAACAAATAAAACTGGCTCACGATTTCATACCGAAAAATTAAGATCTCGCCCGCAGTTAAAGAATAAATATGTAGACTTAATTTGGTTTGTGAGTCGTGACCAGAAAGATGTTTATAAAAGATGTTTTTTGTTTCATCTTATTTTCTGATTGTGACCATTCTTATAACCTATTAATTTGTAAAATATTTGTTAAAACTTTATACAGTGCCCAATTCCAATTTCGGAATCAGAACGAATAAACAGGTTACTTATAGTACAAAATACATTGTTTACATAATATGTTTTCCAATCTTAATATGCAGGATGTTCCGTCTAAATCGTTCCATTCAAATATCTACCAAACCATCCACGATAGAAAACAAAGTTTCAAATAAAAGTTGTATGTTTTAGGGCACACGTAATCATTGTTTTTTTTTTTATAGAAGTGTAGACGTCATATGAAGGGCAACTTAATCTTTTTGACGGCAACACGCAAGAATAAAAATTAACTTATGGTATAATTAATTTATGGTATAAGAAATCTGTTAGTCAACGAACGAAATTTTTTACTTAATTTCCAAAACAAAGTGTTCATAAAATTAAATATGAAAATACGAATTCGCAAAAAAGGCTACAGACTATTAATGACCGCAAAGAAAGTAACAAAGCAATAGCTTGTTAAACCGAGGGCGTGGAATATAATTTGATCTGAAAAATGTCTAGTAGCTTAATCAAGTCAGGTAGGTGACCAGGATTACAGATATTTCAACGAGTACACTGTTGCACGTGATACAGTATCTGATTAATTAGTCATAACAATGAAGACGGGTAAAACGAAACTTTTGTCCCGAGAAGGAAACTTTGAGATTAATTACAATTGTAATTTCAGCTACTCCGTTGTTATTTAATTTCATTTGTTCCAAGCTATATTCGAAGCCTTAATTTACTGCTTTTCCATTACTCTTGCGAAATAAATAAATCTTGCGTTACAGCTGCGAGTAAATTAATTACATTTCCAAAGTAAGAAGCAAGAATTATCGATTCGGTGGCGAACTAAACTAAACGGTTAAATTCTTCGATTAGATTTCAATGTTAAATTTACGCTGTGCATTTAGTTAGAGTGGTGTATTTGCAGATGAAAGGTGTGAAGGATAACAAAGAAAATGAGAGGACAGCTTCCGGAAGCAGAAGCTTTTAGAACTGCTTAAAGGATTTCGGTTCGAGGGACTTTTGTGAGAGAGTTAAAAGAACACTTGCAGCTTTGTATGAAAGCTCAACGAGACTCTAAAGCTCACTTTTATCAGTTCCGCCCCGTAATTAAAGGTAACAGCGTAGAATGCCAATGAGCCTTCATGCGGAGTATTCGTTCGGAGCTATTAAATCGAGAAATTGCTAGCCGTTTCGTTACCTTTCAAAGTGAGTAGATGGGAAGCCTCATTACCTTACTCTTTAATAAATTTTTTAGAACTTTCCTATTGAACTGTTTGCCTTTTTATCGATTGTCTATTAGGCATTGAAATATAAATTGTGGAAGGTACAGTGGTGTGAATAATTAGTGACCCAAAGTAACTTTTACATTTTTAGTGATATGTAAACAAAAAGTTAACGGAACATCATATTTGCATATTTCTATATTCGAAATATTTCATTTTTGTAGATAAGTATTTTGTAATCTTCAATTTATTATTTTAATTACTCCCTATAACATCTCTTTTTATACACTTAATTTTACGAACTATGATGACATAGTAATTACAAAAATTTCCCTAGTTAAATTATTTCGAAAGTGCTGCAAGCTGGATACTCAAAAATTATTCAACAATGCTTTTGAAATAGTCTAATTCTTTATGATTACTTATTAGGTTCAAGATTGGATGATACATTAAGAAATAGATTCACTCATTCCTTACCCGTTCCTCATTTTTCTAACTGAACTGGCACAATAACGAGAAATTAGTGTACTTTAAAAAATAAAATAATAAATATATGATGCTAAAGAACAGCGACAAGGTAAGACAAGATTAAAACAAGAGCTTGCATCATTCAAAAATCGTAAGTAGTAATCTCAGAGGTTTAATAAACTTCAATCAACAACATTTAAAATTAAACAAAGTATACTGCTGTTAATATACATTAATTATATTATGTCATTTTTGTCATCACTATTCTGATTTCATTAGCAATTTATAAATTTATTAACGCGACATCATGTTTAACGTCAACGCGATTCGTACAACATATCTTAACTCGCTGATGATATTCTCGAAAACGCAACAAAAAGTACGAGTATGGAAATCGCGAAACAACAACCACGGGTCAGCGCAAACATATTTTTCATTAAATCCGGGATCAAGAAATTTATTAACACTTTCGGAACTGGATATGTTTCAAAGCTCTGCAATTTGCAAACGCAAACAGAAAACTGGAGAACTGGCCGTTGAAATTTAAATGTTTCGGGTTGGTACGAAAATGTTTATTAAGCATAAACAAGACGATAAAAGACAAACAAACGGACGTCCGAACGGAGGAAAAGGGTAATTTTACGTAACGTTACCGCGTTGGCAGTGAATCGAGCCCCGTGCACTCTTGTACTCTTTTTCCACGTTTTTCCGATAAATATCTTTAACCCTCGGACGACCGCCAGTGTACAGTCTAGACCAGGCCAGCAGACAAATGCGGCATCATTTTTATACTTTTTATGTACGGTAAATAATACCACCATTTCCGCGGTGCTTTTTATTCGCGGTCTCATTTTGCTCGTCTATATTTCTGCTCTGCCAGAAAATATATCTGTCGTATTTATGCAAATTATTGAATATCGGCGCGCATATTTCGAGCGATGGGATCTACACCGTCGCGTTCTACAAATTAGAAAGGGGAGCTTAACTTTTGGTATTTCTTCATACCGGCGCGACGGATGCCATTTATGGAATTTTTTAACCCCGAAAAAAATCATACGAAGTTACATACGTTTTATGATATAAATAAATACGGCAGTTGTCGCTGCTAGGGAAAAATGATCTAATATTTGTCAATCGTGAATTAAATACATAGAAATTAAAGGTTAACCATCCTGTTTTTATTGTATAAGTTAGATTTTTCTATTCATTATTACCTTTGCGACTATCGTTTTTCCTTAATCGAATAAATTTAAAAAGAGTACAAGAGAAACTTTGTGTAGTTGGATCTGCTTAAGTGCGATTAATGTGTATTGTTTTATAACAATAAGATTGTCGATTAATGAAATTTATTTAAAAATTTCTTACAGAAATGTATTGATAATATTAGCAACTGTAAAAGAAAAAATCTACATTTCGTAATTAAATATGTATGCTAAAAATGAATGAATGAAACAAAAAACAGCAAAAACAATAGAACATTTTTGCTACTTTTCTTTTAATGTCATTAAGAATGTTATTAATAGGTACCCTTAGGTAAAATGTTAAAAGTGTCGATTATGACGTAAAGTGAAGATGACGGGTCAGTGGTGTAATCATTAAGATAAGCTCACAGATATTCGTCGTAACTGAGACCATTGTCGTCGCTGTTGGGAAAGTCGCTGTAGCAGATCACTCTGACTTCGCCGTTTGCGTAATTCTGCGTGAAGGTGGTGTAGAATAGCAGCATCGGCAGCGATAGTACTGCCCCTACGATCCAGATGATGATCGCTACGCAGAGTGTGGCTCTTTTACCCATACGTGGCCTCAGCGGGTTGACAATTGCCATGTACCTATAACGAATCACGAGATGTTAATTAAAAATCTTAGACCGTCGGAATTTATACGATCATAAATTGTACAGAGATGGAAGAAACATATTTATTATAAAAGTACATACGATTGTAACTCGACTGAAACTTGTGCAAGTCTTCGTATGCATAGATTATTTTACAAACATCAACGTAAGATAAAGATCTCTTTGCAGACTAATTTGCTTGTGGCCAAAGCAAAGTTAAAAACCACTAATAATTGTCGATGAACATGTAAGCTTGAATTTTACTCAGATGAACCTCCTAAATTCTTAGATTTAAAAATTATTTAGTAAATATAATGGTTAACGAGCTTATTTTGCTCGTGTTGTAAATTATATGCATAAAGGTCTTCAGTCTAATTGCTATAAAATTTAGTAGATCAAACACAAAACGGTAAAAACGTTTAAAGAATTTGAAAATACTTGTTCAATCATCAGAAAAACCTTTTGCGCACTTAGAATAACGAGCAATCTCTTTTCTGCTAAAAATCAGCAGAACTTTGGCAGATGATGCATTAAGAATCTGTGAATTACAGACAATGCACGATTATGATGGAACGACGATAACTTTGAAAATTTGATTAAAATTCTTCACGCGACTCGGTTACAGGTGGTGGGTGTAATCGAGATAAGATTTCACCCAGGGCGGACCTCGCCATAAATTTTCCGGGCAATGACCAGGATAATAAATCTGTCTCAAACGAGTCAGCTATTTGCTTGAACGAATATGGGACCAATAGTTTGGAAATTTACCGGACCATGTGGGAAGTCGTTCGTGTTTTTACGGTTCCATCGGGTGCAGATCAGGTTCTGCGAAGATTTTTACGACGTCTGCGCGTGTACAGTGCCGGGGAACGGTTTGTCCCCGTTGTTGAAGAAAATCAGGGAAAATCTTTATGGAGAAGAAGCATCGCTCGCCGATGTGCAAGTTCTCTTCTGTGTTATCGTATCTGAACGCTCGAAAATGGGAATTGCCGTAGAATGGCGCAAAAGAGGTTGCCCGGCAATAAAGTGGAGAGAACAGTTGCGAAATCTATTTCGAAGTATTTTTCAGTTGACCGTTCTATTTTGTCCAGACGTAAATTTTAAGCGGGCGCACGCTTTATCTTGAACGACTTGCACGCTTCCCGGACCTCGATCAGTGGCGAATCGCCTCGCCGTTTTCTTGCTCGTGAAAACTACAAAAGAGAGCTTTTATACGCGGAAAATACAAAGGGCATTTCTGTAAAGAGCTGTTCAAACCAATTTGTAAGAAACGGTCCAGTTTCGCTTCTTAACTACGGAATAAAATTGATGATTTTTAATCTAACAAGCTCTTACAGAACTATGAAAATGACTAGAACGAATTACATTAATGAAAACTACAGTTTCTTTTTATGAAAGTCATTATCAAAATCCAATAAAGGTTTTGTAATTTAACTCTAATGTTATATAATCCGTTTCAAGAAATGAATATTGCATGTACTTGCTATCTCTTTCTATTTCATCGTGTTTTGTATAATTTATAAACGAACAAGATTATTATAAACTAACAAATGACATGGTATACTTAGCAGTGCGATAATTGCGAATAAAATTTCACTTAAGGGTAATTGAGTAAATTAGTTGTAATAGGCTACGAGTGAATGCATAGGATATATGCGATACCATATCGTACGTAATTTATCTTCAACTAGGTGCATCGTAATTCATGTACAGCCTTCGGTCGACGATACACATGTATAGGGTGTGCCAGAATAAATGCATAAGCAAGTCGATGTGCACATACAGATAAAAAAGGAAAAATGAGATTTTCATAGAATTTCGAGATCGAAAATTCAATCGATAATAATTACGTGACGAGCTCCTTTGCTTCTGTTTCAACCTAAAATTAATTTTGCGGCGCACTCACTTGCGAATTTCTGTGTAAACCAAGATTCACTTTCAGCAGCTGTATGTATAATATTTTCCAGTATAAATAATTCAAAGGCAGCGGCGCAGAACTATAATAACTCTGTCGGATGCAGAGCCAGTGTACATTCTTTAAGATAAATGATTCAATTCTAGTCTCTCTCTCTCTCTCTCCCTCTCTCTGTTGGGAACGCCTTCGTCAAACACCGAGCAAGTAAAATTCATTAATCGTGTACTTTAGCCGCGAGATTAATAACTCGTCATAGTCAGTGATTGTTTTGTCGTATATTTATAAACAATTAATATTATCACAGCGTGTTCAATCCTAGATTCATGATTGAAACATCGTAAAATTCTCTCAGCAGAATGATACAAACGATTTCATAATCGATTTCTTTTAAATTATATAACTTAGATTTCATTTTATTTTGAACAAATTCCGTTTCATTTTGAAACTCCAAATTATTTGCTTTCCGTTTGAGAATCATAATTACACTACTGTTCGAGCACTTTCGTTTCTATAGCAATTCGGTTATTGGAGACAACTGCGCCAGCGACTGCAGCTGTTTATTTTGCTATACGTATACGGCATTACCGTAGGCCATAGGCGGCTATGGTCGCCAGAGGTATAGCGACCACGGAGCAAGCGACAATGGCTGGCTGGTGCTTAGAGGTCATATTTTAAAATAATAAACATGTGATACACATCCACGCTAATACGTAATTTGCGCTGAATATGCGCACACACTCACGTGGTTAAGTGATATGCACGACCTTCGCGAATTTTGAACATTATACATGGAAGTTGAAATATTCCAGAACTTAAAATAATTATATAAATTGCATTTCCGTGCTATTTTATGCAATTATGTAAATAACATTTGCGACAGAATAATCATGTAAATTACATTTTTGTCACGTGAACATGAAAATGCATACTCCGCTTGTAATATTGCCAATACTTCCGTAGAGTTCCGTCATACCAATGCTTGAGGCATACTAAATTTTTGCTGTTTTAACACTGCAACGGCGGACCATGTTTACATTTATCAATATTTTTTAACACGTTTTTTAAGACACTCTTTCTAGACACGTTCATTTTCTTGTAGACCTTTCTAAAGCTTGTGAACATTTTAATTAAATGTTAACGACTAGACCTCCGTTCAAATTGTACTATAATTGCTTAAATTTATGATTTTGTTTATACCTTTGTAAAAATAGGAAACAGAGTTGGGCAGTAATTGACTATTTCGTGATTACTTTTGTAATTTATTACGAAAAGTAATTATGGTACTCATAATCATTAATTAATTAACCGTTACATTTGGTGATCTGTAATTAGTAATCCGTAATCGTGGAAGAACGATTCACTTATCTTTCTCAATATTTGACATTGGTTCTGGATGAGGGGCCCAACTGAAAAAGTCTTCCGTTGAGTCATAAAATATATGCAAATTTTGTATACTATTCAGAATTATTATTAACTGTCATAATACTAAATTTTGTAGTTAATCATAATCAGAAAAAGTAATCGTTACATGATTAATGATTACTGTGTTAATCATGACCAACGATTACATTTTCTGCGATTACTTAGTAATCTCAATCATGATTACTTGATTACTTAGTAATCGTAATCATTGATCATGAACATGATGTCACGTTAGTTATAATCGTTAATCATTAATCAGATTACGTTTTGCCCAACTCTGTTTGAAAGACAATTTGCCTTTTCCGAACGAAACTTCTAAATTTATATTTTCGTAATAATACCAAACTCTTCGTAATCGAGAACATCCTTCTAAATATAGGACGGAGAGAACTGTAATAATTCTTTTGTTCATATTCAAGATGACTTCGCTTCCCGCGATTGCAGCGATAGTAATTCAACACTTGTGGAAGATGTGTTTACTCGACATTCCGCATTCTGTTTACGATCATCGCGACTGAAACAGCACATTACGCAGTCAGTCAGAAGTTATTCCAGTTTCTAAGAGTGCGGAAGTAAATTGCACTGAGCTAAGCCCGCCATTTGTACGGTGGCACGTTGCAATGCGTTTTGCGGCCAAAACGACTGTAATGAAAGGATTACTAGCGCGGAATTCGTTCAAACTTACTGTTTTACGGTTTGAATAAAACCCTATCCCGAGCTAATATTGCGGGATAAACATTTTTCATTACCTTTTCTTTATTGTTACAATTATCGCTTCGCGGTTTCCCTCTTTTATTTTACCGATCGTGCACAACTGTTCCTCCAGGGAAAATTAAGAAAATGTGTTGATGTCCAAACTTGGATTGGCGCCAAAAGAAATCTGACCCGATGAACTAAATTGAAAGCCCGCATTAATTAAATTCTATACGTTATATATATACATATATACTCTCCGTGCTATTTTACAGTATTTTTTTGGTTCATTTATATAAGCTATCGAGTTCTTCTTACTAGACCGTGGATTTTATACATTTATAATAAAAATGAATTAGGAACAATTTAAAACAGTGGGAAAATTAAAATAATTGGATTGTTAAAATTATTAAAGAGAGAAAGAAATTTATATCTGCTATTTATTTCTTACAATTAATGAAGACAATTTTTATTTTGCATACAGATTCGCAGTCCACTTGTTACATGCATATCTCTGTCAATATGCGACTAAATTATAAATATATAGCATTGCTTATAACGAAATAGGATTATTTTGGTGCGATAAAATCCTTGATACATTGTTTTTGCATTAACACTCGTGCAGCGGGGCTTGGGTCCATTTGGATCCCCAATATGAATATCGTTATTTCACTGTATAGTTTCTGACAATTAATTTCATTTGTTACACGTTTCGTTAAGGTCTACAAATACATCAAGGTGTAAATCAAATTATAAATGATCTTTGACGATATTTTTATCGTTGTTTTTTTTCTGATTATTTAGCTTAAATGGTATTTTCGTTAACATGCAATTCTAAGTTTATCGCATACCTTAACCTAGAGTTTAATAGAAAAGACAGTGAGCCTGTGTGCAAAATTAAATAGAAAACGTTGAATAACCTATTTTGTGCGTGACAATGGGAAATTGCTCTTGAAAATTCATCGAGTGTGCTTGTCCAACACTGGCCACTCGAATACGGCTGGCCATTGCTGACTATTTCTACTTACAAACACGGTGGTACGAAAATACCCGTTCCATTTGGATCGTTTTATATTTAGTTACATTTTATTCTACTTTTAATTTAATGTGGAGAAGTGACAAGTACCATGTGAATTAACAAATAGAGACAAATTAACAAAGAAAATTAATATTTAATACTTCTAATTTACTTTCAGAGAAACCGTTTTGTAATGTAGTTCTTTTTGTCACAGGTTCATCGAAACGAATTGATTGAAATCGAAGAATTGCGAACGTAAGATTACGCAACAGTAAATTTTCTCCAGCTATTTTCAGTTTGTTTAATATTCGGAATCGTAGTAGCAATATATTATACATTGGGATTTGCCCGAGTGAATCTCTGAAACGAGAATTCCTACCGAATAGGCTACTCTTCTCAAGGGCTCTCCCGTCTTAGGCCATGAGAGAGCATAATCATTTCGAATAAGTACTTCCTTCCGTTTGATTCCAACACTTGAATTTCGTCTTATAAACAAAGGTCTAACATTCAACGAAATCTGCTTAACAATTGTTAATAGAAAGATATTCGAGAAAAACAATCAGAGTTGAACATTATAACTTTAATTATAAGTATAACGCAATTGTCATTATTATTATTGTTTGAATGAATTCTCTTTAGTCGAATGTTTTATTCGAATAACGATTTGTCATGATTATTCTATCTATTTATTGAAATAATTCTTTGTACACTAATATCACATTTTAGTATTTTTATGACAAAAAATAGTCCTTTCAATGAAAAGAAACTGGAAAGAACTAATACAAATTCCGAAAGTATTTTAAAAATTAATGACATAGTAAGCAAAAAATTCATTTTGTTTAATCACTATATTGCAAAGAGACATCCGATGTTACATGCCAACATATTTCAAAAATATCTGACCGAATGTAATAAATAAAAACTAGATCAAAAGTAATAGTATAATATTTCACATAACGTTACGAGAAAAAAGGAAAAATATTACTTTCAAGCATACAGAAAATTGTCTGACATAGTTACGTATTAACTGGTAGCAGCTACAAATTATGTTTATTGAGATTTTTATAATATAGTTAGAAAACAAGTATAGTTTTATCGTAGAAAGATTTACAGTTTTTGAGATAATGGCAATGTATCATTGAATTCGTGTTCCATTCATGGTAGTTCTCCCCTACCACGTGCTCTTCTACCTTTTTCATCTTTATTAGTAGCGATTCTCGGAAGTTTGAAGCACGACAGGTTCTCGCAACTCATCGTCCCATGCGGGTGATATCTCGGCCTGAAATTTCTGCAAACTTTCTGATGCCTTCTGGACGCAACCTTTCAAGGAACTGTATACACGCCGTACCGGTACTTACTAACTTGCTGTATGCATTGCCCCAGAAACAAGATGTCCGATCAATTCTGTCCAGCCGAATGTTTCTTAAACCAGCGCAGCGTCCTTGATACACGATGCAGTCTATCTTTTGTTCGATTTTCATTTTGGTCCCCTGTTAATTTGGCGTTGATGGTTTGCGGGTTCGCGTGATCGCAAAATTCAAAATTCCCTTGACCTTTCAATCATCCAGACACAGTACTTGGCAATTGATTTCGTTTGAAATTTTTCTTCGACGCCAAATTTTGACATTTTCAAGAAATTACCTGCTACAAGAATTTTATTGTGTACTCCAAAGAATTATTTTCACCGGTTTGTTGCAATCTCTTTCAAAAATGTATGTGCGACTGTTATAATCGGATCTGGGCAAATTTTATTTGAAATCAAAATAAAAGGTAGCTTTTTTGAAATAATTGATCGCAATTCGTTATTCTCAAGATCGTTATTTGCATATAAAAATAATATCGATTCATTTGAGATAAAACGATATTAAATTATTTCGTTATTTCTTTATTTCAAATTGGCCAAAAGGAATAATGATAAAAATTACAATAAACAAAAAGATTTTATCGTATGTAATTTTTGCAGCAATTTGTTTAAAAGAAAAAGGTATGAACCAGCTCCAAACATTAAATTTAACTTTTCAATTATTTCGAATAATAAAATAAACTAACATGTTATTTTAAATAATATTTAAATAATATTATTCCAGAAAGGATCACAGGCATAAAAATAACTATAATAATGGAGTAACATGTTACTTGAAATGATATTTGGTTATAATATAGAATTAAGTTACAATGAAATGACTGTTCTTTTTTTAATTTTATTACTAACATTTATATACTTAGCTTCACCAATTAGCTGTTTTTGACGATGTCATTTTTTCGTGGAAAGTATATTCCTCAAAAACAGCTAACTGGTTAAACAGTGCTGATCGGTTAAAATTTTAAAATGTGTGGAACTTTTGTGACATGAAATAATAAACAATAAATAGCAGTTGCCCTTCTCAGTCAAAACAACGTGTAATAAATAATGAATTCGAATGAAATCCTGTTTTATGGGTTGCACAGATTGCTCCAGGAGTAGTGATTCAGGAGCACAAGTTATTGCTAACCGCCCCAGGAGAACATGTCCTATTGAGAACTTGATTATTGTGCAGAGAAAAAGCAATCAATGCGCGGACCTGTAGATTTTCAAGATTCATGCGCTCCTTGTTGAACTACGATTCTTGAATGTGAACTCGGCGCTGTTCGAACCAGTGCCAAGAGAACGAAACAACGAAACGTTTTTGTTAAGATCGCATCCTGCTATGCGGATTTTATGCATTCATGGCAAAAATAAGTGAACGTATTTAGAGAGTTTAGAAATACTGTCGCATTATTTTCAATTATATGAAATTATTAAGAATATAAGTAGATCTAATGTAAACCAGAGCAAACATTTGAAGTGTTTACAAATGAAAGCATTATTTTTAATGTATTGATATTACTAAAAGAATATGTAGATTCTCTAGGCAAGTAGAAGTAGCCATTTTTTATTTTGCATAAAAGTTCACAAGTGTTGAGCAGTATGTGCTTATTCAATTACTTCATTCGTCACATTAATTCTCTCTTGATTGATATGCCGATCGAATTCAAATTATTAAAAAAATGAGTAGATTTTATAGACGAATGGATTTAGACTCTTTTACACAAAAGTTTGCGTCCAACATTTTAAAAAGATATTGTTAAAAAATTGGACAATGCGATATGTTCGATACAGTTTTAATTGTTGACGAATTCCATGAATTAACACGAAGTTTTATGTATTACAAGTGCCTGAAGAGTCATTTGTTCTCCCTGAGAAGTTTATCGAAGGACGAGGAATAGATTTATCAACCGAAAATTATGATTTCATTGAATATAGATTACCAGCCTTCAGGTACGCCACTCTGACAATGAAATTGACGAAGATTTATGCGCAGGTTTGAGATCAATTCGAAGTAGTCGTTACTCTTACAAATGAGATTTCCACGAGACAAAAGCCTGTAGTCTGCTATCGAGTAATTCAATTTCTCTTATAACATTTTTATTTATTGGTAAAAGTTGTGTCATTAGAACTGATTTCAATGTCTCGGGTAAATAACGCGTTAAATTACGGGGGGCTGCTAAAACGTTGTATTTTCAATCTTCATTACCTAGATTCTCGTGTTTCACTGCGGTATTAATACCAAGACTAATTAAGCAGAAACATTTGTAGATATTAAAAAAAATTCCACTTTCTTGTTACGAATCCAACGCTTGTTTCTCTGTTTAAAGCCATACCCAGAGAGTGCACAGATTTCGTTATGACTTCGCAGAGTGTAACATACCAGAAACTCGAGTAACGAAAAATTCAGTACAATGACTATCATATTTCGTCTTTAATTAGAGAATGTTGCACTTCACTTTAATATGTGTTCAGAAATATGTATACGTGCAGCTCTGCGCGAGAAAATGAAATGGAAACAAGAAACTGAGCGATATGACTAATCAAAATGACTGCTGCGATGTTTATAGTTTTTTTCGAAAATAAATGCTGGATCGCCGTATATCGTGGGAAAACGGTTTTCACAATTAGGAGGTAGTATAAACATCGACGAACAAAACTCTTTTGGGCGATTCGAATAGGCTGTTACCGGGTTCAAACTTATACGATATAAAAGCGAAACGAATTTCCACACTACAGTTGACCTCCATTTTAACGCTATAGAAGAACGAATCGATGTCTGATGAAACCCTCGAAAATTGTGAAAAGCTCGTCAGATACGTATAATAGAAACGATGATGACTTCTATTGGAGACAAGGTACACATGTAAATAATATTAACCTAATTGCTTCGCTCATCGATAATCGTGTAGATTAATGTTAAATCAATATATGGTATTCTATAAAAGATACCGGCACTGAATGCTGGAATTTACGTGATTTTCTTTTATAGAGGAAGTCGCCGATAATTAAAAGAAACAATTGGGCCGTAGTGGACAGAACGACTACCCATTCGTACTTGTCCATTACTTTTTCCGAGCGCCAATTTAATTAAGTTTCGCCAGTCCGACGACGACGACAATAAAACGTGACTTTTCGACAAACGAATTTAGAGAAATTAATCTCGCATTTTGCTGATTCAAGATCATTTTGAGGTTCATTGTCCTTTTCACTATCTTTGTCGTTCCAAAATAATCATTCTAATATAAACATTCCAATATAAAATGCATTGCGTATATTTGTTTGTCACAGAAATATAAGAAGTGTAAAAAGAAGAGAGAAATCTTAACAAATTCTATTGTTCTTTGCCCATAAAAATTACGTACATTAAAATTAAATATATCAAATTATCGATATATTTCTTTTTATTTCTCTATATTCGATATATCGAATATTATAAAATTTTACGCAATTATAATACTCTAATATCCACAAGTTGTATTTGTGGAATATAAATAATATATTCATAGTCACTTTACTGTCCCGGTGAACTGGGAATATGTGGTGTAAATTTATAAAGCCTTGTACCTCCCTTGTAAAATAATATACTTGAGGGATAGAGTTTGAATTGCAAATTGTGTCAAGTGGAGAGGCTGAATTGTAGCTATTTTATTCAACCTGTCTTCTATGCACGATTTGCTACATTGTGTACCGTTCATAGCGCAGGAAGTATATTTTAAATATTATTTTATTAATAATACAGTAATATTTAAGAGAATAACAATCTTCTATTTTCTGTCATATAAAAGGGAAAGGGGTCTTGGTTTTAAAAATATAAAAGAAATCCATTCACACAATTCAATTCGTGCATTCATTCGTTCAATTCGATGCATATTAAATTCTTTCAATTTATAGCAACCAATTGCGATATTATATTTTTCAGATAAGGAATTTATAGTCCCCTGGACGTTTAAAGAAAGCACTGATTTCCGGCACTCTAGAATATCCTTCCATAGTCGGAGCATAAGGGTATTGTTATGCGGTGTCGGTACTCGATTCGCGATCTAGGATCACAGCGGAAGTTGGTGTAAGGTACGAAGCTTCTAACGAGACTCTGGAGTACAAGTTTCCCGAGTAGAATAAAAATACAAGTATTCGACTTATGTTTTCCAGAGCAGTCTGGGTTGATTCTAGAGGGATTAGTTACTTCTTGCAAGTCTGAAACTTCGAAACACCGCCGCTTTATTTGCTTGTTGAACTTCTTCATCCAGTTTACAGATAAGTGTGGCTGATTCTATTTTCCCCTACTTCGAGAATTTATTGGCAGGTGGTACCTACCATAGGAAGTACCTACTTCATGCTACCTGCTTCTTGCACGATAAAATAAATTCCCGCGAAATTATACTGAATATAAAACTAGAAATATATTCAATTTGTTTAGTAATATAATTTCTGTTTTGCGATATTCGTACAATACATTCTATGCGTAATAAATATATATTTATACGATAACGATATGTAATGAATATAAAATAAATGTTTATTTATGAAATAACGACATATAATAAATATTATTTATTTTTATTAACTCAGATTTCAAGGGGCGGTTTATTTTCTTTATATGTTCATGATAATGTGTCTTTTTATTATATAAATCGCTGTACAAAGAATCGTGTCGTTCTCGCTATATTTTTCGCCACGTTTTTTGATGATGCGAATTTATACAAATCTGGTTCGATCGAATTAATTTGAATTTCTGCTCGTGGTCACGGTTTCTAATTACCATAAAGTTCTGTCAATATTGATGCTATAATTACGATTTCGAATTTAGTTCGTGTTCCGCACTGTTTGATTAACGACACCGGGTAGCTGAATTATAATACATTATGTTATGGGAACGCTTTAACAACGACAAGCACCGCAATTAGTGTACATTGATTTCATCACATTGCTTTTAACTGTTCAATAAAAAACAAGTAAACTTATTTATTTAAATAATAAATAATTATAATGCGACATGTATATCTTTCGTAGACGCGTCAATCATTATAGCTACGTTTCATACTAGAAAATAAAATGTAGAACAGAAATTCTTTGTTCCTGAAGTAGATATCTGAAGCACTTGTCTTCCGACGGGACCGAATTAGTATCGAAGTCGAAGATCAACCACGTCTAATCTCTCTTTGTTATCCTGACGTTTTCTCGAATCGATCGGACGGAGCACTGACAGTAGTATCGGAATTTTAATCGGTTCTCGAATTGTCGGGAAATTGCGCCATAGGCATTTTGATTAAAATTCACTTTGTGGTTTATGTTCACATCTGGATTTCGATTTACGCGCATCTTCATATTCAGATGTTTATTTGGGCTCGCGTGGAAGTGGGATGCGATCCACGCCTCTGAATGCAAGGATGCATATCTGAGAATATTGATAAGTATTAGGTCACGGAGCATGTTCCTGCCAACCAATACTTTCGTAATCATTCATGTATGTGGATCTTTTGAAACATATTTTTCAGCTCCTTGAACAGCGTTTTCAATTAAGTGATTTTACCAAAAAAGTTTCTCATTTTTTGCAAACATTATTGTCTTTTTGTATCAATTTTTTTTTTGTATGTTTCATTAAAAAATTTTTACATGTTGTCTCATACTAAAAGATTTCTCTGTGCATTCTTCGCATGATCGCCAATCGTACGTACAATAACTCAATTAAATGTTAATCTGTTCGTCGAAATAACTTTCTAGATAATTTTATTAATTTTTTATTTATTTTTATTAATTACGTGTGGTTACATGTGTTTCTGCTCATATTTTATATTAACTAAAATGAACGCGACGAGTAACACTTTCACTTATAAGGTATTAGCTCAGAGAACTGATAGGTCTATCACTTGCTGATCACCTAATGTTTAAGACACTTGTGAAAACAACGTCGATATATCGATTTCCATTTGATATCGACGGTGAAGGTGATTTGATTGACACCGTGTTCCTTATTATCGACGTTGCACTTGTCACTTTCAACCCTACAGTCCGCGACAAAAACATGGCCCATAAATTTAATTTTTCTAATAATATATAAGTAATACAATTGTAAGTAATACATTTCGTAGAATTTCTTTCATATTTCAGAACTTAAACAATCTAAGTAGGATTTTTCAGTGCAAGTTTCGCATATTTTAAATTTTTGAATAGATGCAATTAAAATTGTTTCTACTTATACTTCTTTGTATTTTAGAACAAAATTAAATGAATTATAATCATTTAGGCACAGTTTTTCCACTTTTATACGTAAAGACAATCTGAAAAATTTAATTAGCATTGCTTGATGCATGGCATTTGAATTATTCTAAGGATGTGATATCCTTTTGTTTGGGACTGTATTATGACCGATATGTTTCGGTAGCTTATCTACTTGCTGCGGAAGCAGTCCGAACCTCTACTTTCACATAGGACTGACGTAAATGATGATTATAGAGACAATGCATACTGTTGACCGAGATATTAATAATTCAAGTACATCTCTATTCAACAATCAGCAGAATTCATTCGGACGACAACATAAAATTTCGTTTTTATATATGAACGGCCCAGAAACCAATCGATGTACGTCCACTAACCTTAAAATTGAGATAAACGAGGATTTTATAAATTAGCTGTAAAAATAAGTAACAATGTCATTAATAATACAAAGCACAATTTTTATTACAATTATATAAAAAAGATAATTAATATTAATATTTAATTATTTTATTTAATTTTTTGTATTCTTATTTTCATTTTTTTTTAATAATTTTTTTCATGTTATTTAGTTATTACATAACCCATATAAGTGTTGTTATCTGTCGTTTATTTATGATGAAATCTACTACTTTAATTTAGCCTTATCCTTATCATATAAAGATGTGTTCTTCCAAAAATTCTACAATTTAAAGCCAAAGCATAAACAATTGCAAGTATGACCGTAAAGGGGAACGTTGCTAAAATATAAAGACTTATCTTGAGTGCAATCTTCGTTCGCAGTCTGAGATTTTATTATTAAAACCCTTACTACTGTCAAACCGTGCTGAAGAATACTCATCATCCTTTTCACTACTGCAATTAATGCTGATCTTTCCTCTGCTGCTTCTGCTAGAGATGCAATATTCTTTGCGAATACTAATACTAATTAAACCGGATTTCCTTTCACAGGGTGTAAATTCGTGTTTTAGAAATGCTATAAATGAATCGCTTATTAAGATTCCGGTAACTAAAGGAGATAAATCAACAGGATTATGGGGAAGAGCGCCAAGGTGCATGAGTTTAAATACGCATTTCGTGATGTAACAGGAGCATACTCCACGAACTTCATGGACACGTAATTTCTACACGACTTCACGTGCTTTTGATCTTTGATCTTTGATCTTTGTCGTTGTCTAAAACGTTTCGAATCTTCCTATGACATTTCTACAGGTATTTTTTATGCAAATTTTACTGTAACGTACAACCTACGAGATTAGTATAGGCTATAGTGTAAGATTAATGTAGAATCTACGAGACTGATGGAGAATCTACAAGACTAGTGTAGAATGTAGTATAAGATTAATGTCGAATCTATGAGACTAATGGAGAATCTACAAGACTAACGTAGAATAAAGTACAAGATTAATGTCGGATTTACGAGACTAATGGAGAATCTACAAGGCTAATGTAGAATCTAATGCTATCCACAAAATTGCAGCAGATCATTGATTAGAGTGCGGATATTTGGTTCGATTATTGAAAAAGGTTTGAAACGATGCTTTCGATCAATACTCCAGACAAGCTTAAAACTTTTCCAGTTATCCAACACAATCTATTTTACAATGAAAATCGTAAAGGAAAAGTTGTATTAGTTATATAATCACGTAACAAAATAACTGAAAATCGACATATGAGAAAGATCACCTATAACTCAGAAACTCTCGCAAGTTTCCATGAAAAATGATTTTCGTATTTCATTACGTTCCGCAATGATGAAAGTGGCACACTTATGGCGCGAGCTATCTTTTCGATCCAGGATGTAGTGGTTCATACGCCAATTCCACCTAGTAAATAATTCTCTCGAAGTTCTATTTTACAGATTTAAATAACGAACTCGTCTTCCATCTTTTTGAAACAGACGATTCTTGTTTCGATTCGTGGCAAAAGATAAATTAACTATTTTTCAACAATTTTATTAACGAAATAAAAGATTTTGGGCTCGATAGAAATTACGCCATGCGATGCAAGTTTATTGATAGTATCTAGATGATTTTCAATTGTTTACCAATGGTTATAATTCATATAACACAGACGAACTTGTATAGCGTAGCTAAACTATAGGCCCCAAAATCTTTTAATTTATTAATAAAATTGTTGACAAAATTGTTGATCTACCTTTGACACGAATCGAAACAAGAATCGTGTATATTAAAAAGATTGAAGACAGGTTCGATATTTAATGCTGTAAAATAAGACTTTGATTACTGCATTTCTAGACGATATGGTTCGTTCGTATGGATCATTTGTCTGTATTTTATGACACAAAAAGCGACGAAAGACTTTAGTATATAAGCTAACGATTGCCGACTCATAATTCTCTTCCATCGATTAAGCAATTGGATTCTATTGCACATTAGCGTGTACATTTCAATTTATGTAATTATACATTTTCGAATCCACGGCATCCATTTCGAGATTTCCAATCAGGTTTTCATTCTTTCCGAAATATTCGACGATTTCAGTTTCATTTATTTTCTTTTCATCATCTTCAACATTTCAAAATGTTGATAGATCTTATTTTACTTACCTATTAATAGGTTTTTAAACGAGTGAGCCGCGTCTAATAGAAGCTTGATCATGTTCTTTTCAATAATAATTTCAAAGCAAGCTGTTACATTATATTAAATCATGCTATTTGTTAGACTAATGGATGAAAATGTTGGTTTTGAACAACTTTCTAAGAAACTGTTACCTATCGATCTTCGACTTTGGAAAGACTATTAGAAACTGTCAGTGTTAATAGAAATATATAATATTTAGTACTATTTCTAAAATAGTGTTCATTAATTTGAAGAAGACACTTAAGATTAAATAAACTGTGATATTTCCCATGTTTCTACACAAAAGAATTCCTGTCAATTAGCATACAACTATTAAGTAACGTGATTTGGGTCTATTTTTATCCGCTATTACATACGTTGCACTCTGATACTCTATTTCAAGAGACATAGAATGATTACTGATAATTATGTTACTTTAAAAATCAAGACTTTTATTTCATCAAATATAAAAATATATAAATATATTATGCATAAATATATAATATTTAATATTTTAATTAAATATATATATATTTTATTTTATATTATTTTATATTTTACAGAACGAATAATATAATCAATACAGATTTTATGAAATAAAAATTGTGATGTTTAATGTAACATAGTTATCAGTAGACTTCTTATCTCACCTGAGAAGGAACACCAGAGTGTAAAGGGTCAAAAGTTCAATCGGAAATATATTGGTATTGTCGATACATAATTTCTGAAAATCCTCTGAGTCCAATTGGTTATAAAGTGCTGCATTTAATAGTAACAAAACTGAACAGTTCCGCGCGTCAATTCAAATTTTCACACTCGAAATTGTTTTTTGTGTAAAACCCGACGGCGCGAGCGGTTAGGCATCGTTTCGAAAAATCGCGACACAGAAACTAGTTGTTTCGGTAATTGACAGATGTAAAGGAGATAGATAATAGCGCGCATTTCGTCCCTATCGTTTCTGTTTCGTTGGCGCAAGATTTATGACAGAATGCGACCCGAATTTCGCTTTGTTGGTTGCCGCGCACGCGGAAGTTTGCTCGAGAGATTGGGCGCCCGTCAGCGGCTGCGGGCAACCCAGTGTTAATTCAAAGCCAAGGAATGGTTTAGTTTCGCAGATATAAGTGTTTCGCAAACCTTCAGGGAAATTTTTCTGCTAGGACCTTTCGCTATTACACGCTGCTTGAGCTGACACACGAATAAAACCGTCGAGTGCATAGTCTGATTTATGAAGAAGCGAAAGAAACAATGAACGCAGAGCTATTGTACTTCTTTGACCTCTTAACTTTTTCAAACGTTGACCAACGTCTTTTATTTTTACCATTTCTTCATCCTCGGTACAGATTTTACAGCATTTTGACAGTTAAAAAATTCGATTCTTTTGTTACTTTCTTCAAGTTTCGAGTGTACAGAGTCTTATGTCAAAGCGATATTTCGAAATTCGGATTTGGAAATCTTACTCTGTCAGAGAGAAATGTTGTTTTAAAACTTCTTTCACGGTATTCCTCGAAACTACGACTTTCAACCTGGCCGTCTCGAAATCTCTGAAACCATACACATCCGATTTACTCGAAATTCTATGGAGATGCATAGAGTATTCTAAAATGTAGCGTACTCTAAAAATATTGATATAATATGAGTGTCATATGTGCAAATCGGATTAAAACACACATTATTTTAAATTTGTCTGGTTTCTTTATTTCAACACGATGTTTGTTCCAGAATATCAATTATGAAGATCATGACTTCTCGACTAGGCTTCTCGACAGTGTTGCACATTTTTCTAAGAAAACACTTATACTTTACATTAATACTTTACACTAATACTGCCATTCAACATGATTGTGTCTGAATTGCATATATGAAAAATTAATTAAAAAATTCAGAAGAGTGAAGGAACGGTAGGCTACATGTTAAAATTAAGAAACCAAAAAAAATCTTAAATAATGTATATTCCGTTTCAGTCTGAAGATGTTATATTCAATTTGGCCAACCTTACGTGTAAATAATTCGTTTTCAAAATATACTGAGTGTGTTTCATAATATTCTGTAATACATTTTTCGAGGAAATTGTCCACCGTTTGTGAGAGATTACGAGAAATAAGTCTAATATGCTTCCAGCCAAAAAAATCATAAATATGCAAAGTATAGGAGCTTTCGTTCGAGAGGCGCGTTGCCGTGCACTCGAGCATTCGCGAATTTCAATTCGGTGGCTCATCACGTTTCTCCGATTTTCGGATTTTCAATGCTCGTAAAAATCCATCCTTTTTGAAAATTTTAAACGACATTTTTGGCTCGCGTTCACGCAGTCTGGACGGTACTTGTCGACTCACTAGTAGAATTTCATTTGTTAAGTATAATCGAGTCAGGATAAATAGATTAACGCGATGATCCACGCTGGCCATTTATTTCAAAAGTAAAAGCAAAATCAAATTTCGGTTAGCAATTTGGAAAGCTTTCAATATTTTCGATTTATCGAAAACAATTTAATAGGCCAGTTCTTTTATGTTCATGTCAACCGTATTTGTTTTACAAAAACGTACGACTGATTATTGTTATTAACTTATGATAGATTTTTAATAAAAGTTGAATTAAAAATTTTAAATTGTAATAGGTATTTAATAGAGGCTCAAATAAAAACTTTTAATTATAATAGATTTTCAATAGAAGTTCGAATAAAAATATTCAATTGTAGCAGATTTTTAGTAGAAATTTTAAAAACTTTATGCCATGGCACAAATTACTTTGAAATGAGAGAGTAAAGGAAACGTAGATACTGTAGTCCCCGAAAATGAATGGTCAGCTTCCGTTCATATCTGTAGAATGTTACAGTCGAACAATATTTCTTCGCCATTGTCGTGTAACGCCTGAGATCAGGAACTCGATTGCAGAGACTATGAACAAGATTGTGCTACAGATTAATTAACTGGAGGCTCAACCCTCTCTTCCTTTAGTAGGTCACTATTAGATTGTAGCTCTCTGTACGTATTGGCGTAGCATTCTAAGAATCAACAAACCAATGAAATCAATCGTTTAAGATGCTAATAAATAGCCTGAGGGTTTTTATACAAAATAATAATCGTTCGAGCTAGAATTTTAAGGAACCTGAGTCAAATGAAATTGTCTTTCCTCTTTCAATCATTTTAATAAGTTGTACATAATAAAGGCAGTCTCAAATTATTTTAATATCTTCACAGTTTTGTTTGAGGCTTAGTCGGTTCTGTGGCGCTGCTATCAAACCTATGTCTATGACTAGAGTACATATTTCATTGATCACACAGTAATTTTCTCCAACAGAATTCTAAAATGTTTTAAATATTTTACTACGTGTCACAAAAGTTGAAATAATAAGAAATATGTGCGTGTCGCAACAAAAAGAACTACCATTTCTCCACAACGAATATATTTATACGAATATTTTCATAAAATATGCATAAAATCCACAGTCTACATATAGTTTACGAATAAGATACTCATAGAAATATATGGACGGGTCAAGGGCCAATCAGTGCACGTTCATTGATCTTAAAAACTTGACATAAATAAGGGTTTTGCAAATTAACTGTAAGAAAGATATAACAATGCTAATACTGATGCTAATCATGCAAAGCACAATTTTTATTATAATATGTTGTACAAATAAACTTAACCAGAAGAAAAATAAAAGAGTAATGTTAATGTTTGTTTAAAAAAAAGAACAATTTCCTCTGAACAATTTTGTTTAGTCATTCCGTGACCGATAGTAAGTGCTACTATCTACTGCTCATTTATGAAAAAATCGACTATATTAATTTAACGACATAACGATTCTATGATAAAGATGTGTTTGCATTGCGTAACTCATTTCCAAAGAAAAGTGGATTTGCACCAATTGGTTTCTGAACCGTACATGTAATGTTTTATTTGTAGAATATAATACGACGGTGGCCAGAACACAGAAATAGGTTATTTGTTTTATTCCCAGCTCGGGTTTCACTCAATTAACCGGGGCCTTCCGCACATATGTTATTTTCACCGGGATCTAAAATGGTGTTTGCGCCAATTTCCTCCTTTTGCTAACATTTCATTGATTTCCGATCGATGTATTTAAGGAGAAGCCGGATTCTTAAAGCGGAGAGCCTTAAACCTTCCCTTTGGTGCTTTTCGATCAAAGATGTTCACCGTTCCGATTCCTAATTGCTAATTCAGCGCCGTGATAATGGATGCGATTAAACGTGAACTCTGATCCTGCAGGCATTGATCTTCGTTTTCGAATAATTACACGTCGCCAGTTGGCAGATCGTCCGCGGAAATGTTGCTTTCGTTCAAAGAAAATTGAATTCTCCCGATCGTGGTTTTCTCTCAATAAGTGAAACTTACTGATCAATAATACATAACACTATCGGATTCGACTCCTACATCGAGAAAATGTCGAGCGGTACTCCTCTGATTGCCTTTTTTCCTTCTTCCGCAATTCGTGTTGCTTATTTTAGGAATCGAGCAACTCTTTCGTCGTAGTCGTAGTTCTTTTTTTTTATTTCATCGTAGTCGTAGTTCCTTTTTTTTTATTTACGCTAGGAGGAATCTCTCACGGGGTTATTAAACTATTATAACCTCTTAGATCACGATAAAGATCACGATGAATAATGAAAATAAATCATGCTATAGGTAATCGTAGCTTTTGCAGCTTGATATATAATATATTTATGTATTATTTTGCAACAGTTTCTTGTAGAAATGTGCATTGTAAACGTTTTAAAAGCAGCCTTAATAATTTGCATTCTGAGCGACCAAAGTTCTTTCAGTTTTTAACATGTTAAACATTTCATGAAACTCTTTCATCAGCAACAGTACTGTTTTGTGGTATACATATAGCCGTCTAAACTCGTAACACCTACGGTTGTCAAAACAGCTGTACGAAAGACGGAAAGTAAAAAAAATGATCACTTAAGCTTCCAATATTTTCATTATTTCTTATATGATAAAACTTCTATTACAATTTACAAGAATATTATAACATATTATAATTATAATTATATTATAATTATAAGAATAAACGTGATGTTAATTATGATATATACAATCCTTGTTGCTGTAGTAGGAATAGATAAACGATTCAGTGCTGGAGTTTAGAGAGAATTGATTGCAAGTTGAGGGAATTGATTCCATTACGATGTAAATTGGAAAATAATAATCATTGATTCCCAAAAATGAGGCTCGGAAAGAGGTGTCTCAGTCATTGTAAGAGTTCGTTTCAATTGATTCTGTAGAGAACGTGCTAAAGCGATATAGGACTATTATTCTATCATCTTCGTTTCCAATTTGCGGGTCGGAAGATTGTTACAGGGACTCAGATCAGGTGAACGCTGCGGGTAACCAAACCGTAAACCACCTATCGGGGCTAAAACTTGTGTGCATCGGTGACTAGTGCATCTAAACCTAAACCGCTTTACTTTTCGTTGTACTTGATAGGATGTATTTCTCTCGATCATTTTCGCAAATATTTATGTAATATGCAGAATAGTATGTTTAAGTTATATCTATCTGCAATTATTTGTTAATTCACAGACACACTTTCTAGCTTTTTCTCCAATTTATTTACTTATGTATGGAATTTTATGCATTTATGACAAACATGAATAGGTCAAGTAAGTAAATAAAAGCTTGTAATAGCATTAGAAGAATTTGAGAATATTTTTATGTTACGTACAAATTATTAATATCTTTATAGGAGAAAAGACATTTCCACTTGACTTACATTTTTTACAATTAACTTAGACAATTTTCATTTTGCACAAAGATCCGTAAGTTTAGTTAAGTATCCATCGTATATTGGAAAGTGCAAAGCACTCGACAACGGGAGAAGCTTCCATGTAAGAATAAATTGGAGACGAATAAGAAAATATCCAATACGCGAGTGCATGTCCGAGAAAATGGATCACTCGTCGAGCACACATGAAGTTGAATACGGTTTGCATACTGTTACACATCTCTATCGTATACACTTTTTTATTGGCTAGTTAAGTTAGAAGTCTCTTTTCTGCTTATCAATTGATACGAACTTAAGACGAAGATTCAAATCACCGTAAACGTTTCTTAAAGTAAATTATACACTAATAGAATTGAAAATTAGTGTATTAATTATATAATAATGTAATGTATATTATTATATACATAATTTACACTAATATAGTGTATATTAGTTGTATGATCATCTTTGGAAGATATTAACTTGCACAACGCACATTAATCTTGTAATTTTCAACATATCCTTGACACTCAACCTATTCCACTTCAAAAATGACTAAGAAGTATCGCTTTATAAAAACGGCACGATTCAATTCATTTGTGCTTTCCTCCATTTTTATCACGATATATGCTTGAATAAAGGAATGTATTAAATAATTTTCTATAAAAGTGCCTTCATAATTTCAACAATTTCAACAGAAAAAATCTAAGACATTTCATTTGTTAATGTTATACTAATTTTACTGTTGTTCTATGTATATGTATATACCGATATTACATTCTTTCCTTTAAAATTGTTGAAATTATTAAGACACGGTGATAGCAAACTAGTGAACACATTTCTCATTCGAGTACATGCTATGATAAAAATTTTGAAAAGTAAAAATATACTCAGTCTTGTCGTTCATATTAAAGCAACACACGTTAATCATTCTTGGAGATTAGTATATTAGTATTAAAATTGAACACTAAATTAATATCCAATAAACTGTTCCCGAAATACTTGTTTTTATCGTTACAACTGAAGAAAGTGTTTAGGTGACTACGTATAGTGTTCTTCAGTAAACTGTAGAGGGATTTAAGGGAAACCCAGAAATTCGAACTGGATAATCCTGGGACTTAATTAGTTCTAGCCCCGAGTTTAGAGACTCAGTAAAAAGAGAAGTTTGTGCTAGCGGCGTGTTCGACAGTGCTTGTTCTTTGGAACGACTTTCCACGTACACACGGGCGAAAAGTTATTTAGAGGAATGGCGGGTGTCGCGACTTCTCAATCGCCTTTGCCCCACTGAAGGTCTGAAACTCGATTTATCCGTGGAACAATTGTTACTGGGATTGCGTCTGACCGTCCATCAGTCGCATGTGGTGGGAGCAAACGCTTGGCTGCACTTTAATGAGCTCGAACGTACTTTGTCGAGAGGCGAGCTTCTTTTTGAATGAGGGCCGTTTGGAAAAGGGGCAAGCCAAACCAATTATTCAGTTGATCTACCAACCGTTAATGCGACCTGTTGGAGTCTGCGTTATCTCGGCGGAACTCATTTTTCATTTTCTGTATGAATTTGCGTATAGATTGGTAAGGCAAAACAATTTCTGCCTGCCGTACGCCGGCGGAAGTAAGAAAACTGATTCCACAGCGTTAAACACAGCTTCCTTATCCGTTTACCGTATTTGCTGGCTCATGCTTCGTTCTCTTCTTCACCGACTGGAACGTAATCGCTTTGCTCTATTTCGACGGTAAACGCAATATTTGAGAACAATGAGGTTCATTTCTATGGTTATTATGTATATGTATTTCATATTACTAGAATGTAGATCTGTAGTTTGCTTGTGCCACGACTTTGTACTATACGTATAAAACTACATTTATATTTACACAAATATTTCTACTTTATATTTGCACCTATATAAATATTTTTATTTTATATTTATATTTTCATAAATATTTCTATTTTACATTTGCAGCTGTATAAATATTTGCTCATATTTACATAAATATTTCTACTTTGTATTTATACCTATGTAAATATTACTATCTATATTTATATCTATAAATATTGCTATTTATATTTATACTTATACAAATATTACTATTTAAAATTGTCATTCAATTTGATTTGTCTTATAGTAAGTGAAAACGTTTCATCCTTTATTTTAAGTCTCATAAAATTAACGCTAAACTTACCATGGCGGTCAAAATGACTGGTTTCACGATTTTTATTTTAAATTTGTTGGAATTATAGAGACATTTTCGTAAAAAGTACTTGAATAAATACTGTAAGTCAAACGTATGTGATAATAAAAATGGCGGAAAGTTTAGATAAATTCAGACATCTTTTTCTTGTAAAGTATTAGACGTCAGGTGTTTTTATTGCTCAGTAGATTTAGCGTTAAATATAAGAATGGATCCCCAAATAATTTTTACTAAAGTAATAAATTGTGTAATTATTTTAACCCTCGGCCGCCAATGAAAGAAAGAAATGACAATTAGATTGCATTTATTACAAAATTGGAGATCTCTGTATAAATTTTTGTAATTGATTTTATAAAGATCAGGAAGAAATAAAAATTTTTTTCTTATTGGAGAAATGGTTTAGAATAAAATTAGGGTAAAAATATTAATTCACATTCGTAAAGATACGCAGTTGTATTTCATAGATTTCTACATGCCACAAACAAACGGCATATACGTACAAACAAAATTGTAACGGTACTACTATTTACTTTAAGTTACATTTGTACTGTGAGTGTTCCTTAATAACGGAAACGTGAGGATTTCGTGCAAAGAAACACAATTGGGGATGCGTCAGAATTTTCTTGGAGATTCCCTTCCCTCAGACAGTGCTTTCCATTATAACAGTAAACATATTAAAGAGCTTTAGAGCGAGTGATTCTTATTTACAATTGCATCATGTATTTCGTCCGGAGTAGTGTGTACAGCGTTTGGTACTGTATCTGCTGGTTTATATTGATATCGTTAGAATTTTCCTATTTTCTTTGCGATAGAGGCGATATTTTCTTTCGCGTATGACTGCCTTCACAGGATATATTTCATACTGTATCACCAAACTATCCTTTAATATACGACGTTACTCACATTTCCTATCACGGTGAGCGTAGAATATTTCGGGTAGAATGCTTCCGTTACATTATCTACAGAAAGCTTGTAGAAGAGTAATGGTCCATGGGCTTAAAGGTATTGTACATTTTATCTATTAAATCAAGCTAAACATTTTGCGGAAATTTATATGTGCGTCAATTCAAAGATAATTATTTTAAATGGTTATACGAATCTACATTTTTGTTGCTAAATCTATACAGAGTCTGAATTTAAAATAGTTTAATAACGTGAGTCGATCGAAAATTGTCGAAAAATTCGTTACTTCATATTTGACAATTTCAATTTTACAGAAATATATGAATTACTAATTATAATAACTAATTTTTATATTCAATATTAAGATTTTCTATATTTCTACTGCATGGAAGTGTAAAATCAATTTTTATTTTATCATATCAATTATAATTATTTTCTCCTCGTAGATCGAAAAGGAATGGGAGAAATGCACTACTACATATACATTCTTCAAAACGGCAGTGTTGTTTAGTCAATTATATTTCAGTTTATAGCGTAAACTTTTCACTACACCATCTCGCATTCTTAAATATGTTTACGTTTATGCACAGCACGACTACAAAATATAGAAGAGCGACTAGAAATTTTGCAGCGGGAATTCTGGAAGCCAGGATCCTGCTGCAAGTTCGATAACGCACATTATCATTTATCGGAAGTGTCAGAGGCATGCGAGTACGACGCAGCATTCGCGTTCTTCCTTACAACCCGTTGGAGCATAATTCTTCGATATATTGCAGTTTCGAACCATTCAAAGATATTGTTCGGTACGATAGTGTTGCTCGCAAAACGGTTCTATGATCGAGGTAATATACCCACCCACGTTTCATGAATAGTCGCATTTCTTAGTTCAATTGTCCAACTTCTTCGTGAAATTGGAATCTTCAAAACTGGCTACAACAAGTACTGACTTTTATGTACTATTTATGTACTATTTATGTACTAAATGTTATTATCATACATTTTTACCGAATTCAAAAGTAATATAGTCGTTTCTGGTACTGTAAACATCGCTTTAAATCGTCAAAGATCTGCATTACTTTTCGAAATTTTTTAATGAAATCTCAGATGGCAATAGCATATACATGTCTTAACACTTTGCCGACCGGTCATTCGACCGTAAACATTTGTCTTATTATGGGATAATTAAATCTACTAATATGATTATATTTTCATAATATTAGCATTAAACAATATTTATTTTATCTATTCTATGTATTTTATTTCTATTTTATCTATTTTATTAATCGTGAAAAGCTATCTAATATTTAAAAAATTATATAATAATATTGGAGCTTACAGTAGTACAATCTAACACTTTTATCTCAATAATAGATAACAAATTATTGGTTGCCATGACAATCGATTCACAGGCTATCGATCGGGGAAAAAGCCGATTTTTAGGCTACCGGTCGATAAAGTGTTAATTGCATTTGAAAATGAGGACTATTTTAAGTATTACAAATATTTTTCTCGAAAAACTAGATCATAGAACAAAGTCTTATGCATTAGAAGTGTAAAATATCTTCGTAAATAACGAGCGTTGACGAAAATGGCATAATATGCGTCGTCCAGATTCGTGAGAAGAAGTTTTATCTACATCAATGATCCAACGATTGTGACTTCTCTTTGTTAGCGTAAAATATTCGAAGCGCTTCTGTGGGAATTTATTCAGTAGACTGATTCATCTCTACGTCTTCTACGGTAAAAATCAATCAAAATTTCAAAAAACATTTCAGACAAATGTTTCCACAAATGCAGCTCGTCGATTCTCCCGTTGATTCGATCAACAAGTGAAATCTGTAATTAGTAAAGTTGATTCTGCGTGACATAGTTTCATCAAACAGTATTTGGCGAGAAAAAGGAGTTCGCCGGTAAGAGATTGTATTCCTTTATCGGTCAATGCGAATTGTGTTGTACACAGGAAATTGTCCGCCACGTACATATCTAAACGTCATCGCAGTCCAGCGGAGAAAACTGGAATGCCGTGCTTGAAATCGTGATCTTCATCTCTTGTTTTGTGTCCAGGCTAAAGCGTTATTTATTCTTCAGCGGTGAATTGTCAAAGTAGAATTTTCGCGTGTGTGCCGTCCAGGTCAGGTAACCGTGTACACGGCCGGCTTACGACCGTATAACTTTTTGCACTGTGGTTTGCATTTCGTCGCTTTTACCCTCTGTTTTACAACCTTTTATCTCTGTGATCCGCGGCGGATAGTATTTGGCCGAACAACCGGGTAATAAGTGGTATTTAATCGGCTTAAATCCGACTGCTTGCTTTCGACGATTATTAAGTTCTGAGCTGTAATCCGTTATTAGTCAAGTTTCCATAAACTTGAACTTTATATTCCTCTAAGTACTGTTACACTACTATCGGATGTAATATGGATTGAATTCGTAAACCGTTCATTTCATGGAAAACTGATATCTTTCTACGTAATCGTAATGTTTTTTAATAGAATCTTAAAAATCATAGAATATAAATTGACTGACTTTTTGTTCATCGGCGATGCTCCGATAATTTTTGTATTTCTTTTACGATTTCTTTGTTAACTGTCATGATTTTCGCTTTTTAATAGCTCGCGTACTTGTTTAATACTGAACTTATTGAACGCTAAAGATGTCTGACTTATGTTGCTTTGTAAGAATCACAAGACCAAATTTATTTAAACGTCTTGCTATTTTTATTACAATTTGTGTTTGAATTAAGAAATTTATTCTTAATTATTATGCTTTAATTTCGTATTTAATTTCAACACTAGTATATTAAACTCTAAAAATGACTAACGCGCGTTGCTCCACAAGAACGACTAGACAGTCAATAATTTTCTACGAAAGACTCTTTATAATTTCAACAATGTTGCAATTCAAAATATGAAATCGGACGTTTCAATTGGCACGATAGGTTTAGTGTTAGAGATACTAGAAAGAACTCGTCTCGTTGTGTAAATATTCTTAAAACTTATTCGATGCTGCCAAAATAGTAACTAATAAAAAAAGCTGTTATCAATACGCTACCGGAAAAATTAGCTTTCCCACGTGTACAAACAAATGCTGCTCCCAATATCGAACGTCTGATTCGTTGAGAATGTCAACATCGCCACGTCCGATTCGCTTAGGAGCAGACGCGACCACTAGAGACATCGATCGCGAGCTTACCTGTCGATAGAAATCGCCATTAATGTGAAGACGCTGGCACATATAGTGAGCACCGCAACGAACTGGCAGATCTTGCAGTAGAGCGTGCCAAAAGGCCAGTGGCTGTTCAACATGTAGATATAATTGAACGTGACGTTCAGGGTGGACACCATAGCGTCCGCGATGCTGAGGTTCACCAGAAAGTAATTGGTCACGGTGCGCATTCGCTTATGCGCCAGAACAATCCAAATCACGATTAGATTGCCGCCGGTGGCAACGGTGATCATACCGGCGAACAGCAACGTCCAGATCATTTGCCTCCACCATGGCAGCTTAAATTGATTCCTCAGCTCCAGGTCCGTGACATTGGTGGTATTGTAATAAGTGTAATTGTCCATCCACAAAGTGCTGTTCCAAGGGTCGGGCGTGGTGTCCATAAAGACGTCGAGAGCCTGCATCGCTTCCATACTTCGCCAATTGGTTCAACAAATTCGATCAATCCGTCAATTTTTACTTCGCGTGTATTATTTCATACCTCGATACTCCGTGTGGAAATTACTTAAATCGCGCACTCCGCAATCAACGATGACTCTATATATATATAGATTCCACAGTTTTATTATCTGAACAAACATTTATTACGCGATAGTTTAAACGATTTCGAGATTTGTGTAATTTCGATCCGTGTACTTCTTATTTTATGCTTCACAACCACGATTCGTTTATTTTTCTCATTAGAAGCGAATTTCATTGACGATATCATCAATTTCAGTCCCGTGGCTTCATTTATCCGTTATGATTTAATGGTCGCCACAGTTTTTCGGAGGTGATACTCTTACTACTTCTGTAACGGTGCAGACGCAACAGTCGACGTTTACTCTCTTGGCTTGTCCTGTCACCCCTAACGGCTTTCTTCTGGTCGCTTAATCGACAACCAATTAGCCCTATTCGTGCACTCTTTCTCTTCTATAAATTACTCCTCTGAATTTTCGAGAATCGTTCCAATATACATCTTTCTTCGATCAGTCCTGTTTCGTAACCTGATAACATCAATCATTCGTAACAGCAGATCGACGAACGACGTTCCAGAGACAACTTCTGCTGCGACAAAAACAACACTTTTCCCATTGTCCTGCCCGCCCTAAGACCTCGAGTTCCATGGATAATTACGCCCGGAAAAGTTCCGCCGATATTGTCGAAGAAATCCTCGCCGGAATTCGCAGTAAGTTAAAGTCGACTTCCTTTCCCGTGTCTGATCGGCGAACATCTCGATCCAGCGGGTAGCTTCTCTATATCTCGGCCTGTCCTTTTGTTCTTGTCTATCACGGCTAAGAATACTTAGGAGACCGGTGCGGTGATGAGCACCAAGGCGGAGCTGTTGCCCCGTGACGGGCTTCTGTTCTATCCCGTTTCGTTCGTCTTTTTCTCCTCTTTGTCCCTCGTCCTCTCCCGCTGTCCCTTTTTTAGCCTTCGCCAGGGGCTAGCACTTTGTGTCAGTTTTCATTCCTCCCGCGTCCCGCGATCCACCTAGGATGTTAATGCACATTCCACCCGCGTTTTCTTGCCCCGTCGAGAACGATAATCTCATCGACTCGGTGTCCCCTCAAGCCCTTAATCAAAGAAACTAAGTCCGCTGCTTAACAGACGGCTGTTCTCGTACGTCGCTTCTCCATAAGATACACTCTGTGCTTCGCTCGGTGTAACTGCTCCGAGAAATTCGAGGAACTTCCCATTGACTTCGGGCTGCGCATAGAGCTAACAGGTTTTAAAGAAGGCCCCCGTAGGAATTCGCGGATCACACCGCGCGTTCGACAATGTTCTGCAACAAGTTCGCGAAACTTCGAGCTTCCAAGTGGGTAACTTCGAGAACCGCTACTGTCGCCGATCGAGTCGAGAATGTCGAACGTTGCAGCATCTTTCCGATGATGAATCTCGGTTGATTGATTACCGCGAGCACCGTGGCTGATCGAAATCACATGTTAATAGTCGTACGAAAATTGCTGGCCGATAAAAGACGCCTCGTCGGTGATAATTTCGTTCTGGTTGCTGGTGTGCCAGCGACACTCAGAAAATTATTTTCAGGTATTCATCGTTCGGAACGAGGACAAGGATGCCTCTGGCCGCAGCCACGGTCGTTTCCACGATGCTTCCGACAATCCTCATCGGAATCGGCGCCCCAGAATCGCGCCGGATACTTTTTCCTTTCGTTCGAGCGAACTATACCGTTGCTAACGTTCCGTCACGTTTGCAATTTCTACGGAAACGTTCTGCGGTCCGCTAGAACGAGCAACTCTGAAACAGAAATTACGAAAAATGGTTAACGTCTAATGTCTAGGAAGCCGTTGATAGGCGGATGTCAGACTCGCCTGTGGAAACGAATTTTGGCAAGGATTTTGCTTGATCTAAGAAAATCCAAGGTTTTATTGTCTCCGGGATTATCGAACATCTCGTTTACCGAAAATTTTTGTTTGAAATTCAATTTTTGTTTGGTCAGTTGTGGCATTAGTGTTGAATTGAGTTTAGTGATAAATATGTAATTGAGTTTATTTGTTAATACTAGGTTTACAGATCGCGTATTTTCTAATTTATGATTATTCAGATTGTAAAGACACATTCATGAATTATTTAATCAATATATGTGTTGCTTACGGTAAATACTAAAATAAGACTTGTTAAAAATCGGAATAAATGTCTTATTGTTACTTTTATAAACTAATATAAAACAGTTGGTTTTAATGCTTCGTAAATCCAGCGTAAATGATTGAAGCACTACTGCTCTAAAAGTTCTCAAAAAATCAAAGTAATTTAGTTATGAGTAAATAAGCTTACTGCAAGTGAAATGTACTGTCTCTTGTTAATAGACTGCGGATCTTTATACAAAATAAAAATTGTCCAAGTTAGTTGTGTGGACCATAAATTAGATAAAAACGTCTTTTCTCTTTTAATAATTGTAACAAGCTAAAAATAGTGTATTAATATCTATTGCATAAATGCATAAAACTTGCAGTCTGTCTATTAATATTGTTTAGATATTGACAATAGGTCTTTGATATAAATGATTCTTGCGACTTAATATCATTTACTCTGCAAGATTTTCTCGAATATCAGTTGCAGATTACGAACGCAAATTCTTTCATTTAAATTCGGAAAGAGTACAGCTGTAGCTAACAAGTGGTGCTAAGCACTTAAAAATCACCGTGAGAAGCTTACTAACGAATATCGTGAACCAGGAGAACTTAAAATAGTTACTTAAATTTGTAAACTTAAAATTTCTGCTGCCTTTGAGGCAGTGGTGCTTTGGATTCATGCAAAAGTAATGAGAACGTGAAAGTTATTTCAATGTTACTAATTATCAATAATTTAGTAGTATCGTAAATATTACTAGACGCCAGTAATTTAGGAATACCTTCAGTAATATTAAATATTAGTGATATAGAAATATTGTCAATATTACTGAATATTAGTAAATAACTTATAAATATTTTCAACATTATTAAATATCAATACTTTAGTAATGTCGTCAAACTAATTAAATAACAGTAATAATATTAAATTAATAATATCGTCAATATTACCAAATATCAGTAATTTACTGAAATTGTCAATATTACCAAATTAAAAACAGAATGGCAGATATCAATATCATAATATCAACTGTCTTCAACAACCCTTCACCTACCATTTTCTTGGCAATTACTGCGATTAGAAATTTTTCGATTGCATTAATTTCTTAGAAGAGAAAGAAAATTAATGTTTATCGTGTGCCTAAATTTACTCGAATGCTCGAATGAAGAGAACCACGCAATGGGAACCAAATGAATTAGGAAACTCTAGAATATGTATACTAAACTATTAAGCACTTCTAAATAACGTTCGCCCTACTGGATCCCACACACGTAGTCCACCCTATATAAGTGAAACAAACGAGCGAGGAGCAATTATCACGTACATCGGTTTAGCGCACTGTCGGAAGCCACCGAAGTCGCGGAACAATACTGTCATAAACAATGACCCCTGAGAGACATCGTTAATGATCGGTGCGGTCTGTTCTCGGAATCGCTCCCTTAATCAAGTCAGACTGCCCTGTGCCGAATTCGGTTCCTTGAGATAAAACAATCATCGTCGTTTTCCACTTTCTGGACATAGTCGGTCGATTATCACGAATAATTTTCTCTAGTCTTTTGTTGAAATTGAAGTCACCTGTGATGCATCGCGCAGAATTTTGTTGCACAATAAATTTTGTCAAACGTACCACTAAGCAAATTGTAGTGACAAGAAGAGAAATTCATAAGAAATATCTGAGTTTGATCGTGTCAAAAAAATGAATGAAATTACGTTGACGGTTCCTTCTTTATATAGTTAATTATTTACAATTGTTAATTATAATGACAAATAACAAATGATATTCTTTTTTATTTTAAAGATTTGCAGCCTCAAAGTCTAATGTGCCGATAAGCAAAAGATTTGAGTGTAACATTAGCGAGAATTGACCAATTGCGAGAGTCGTGAATTAATTTTGCCCCTTAATTTAACTACGTAGAGATCGTTAAATTCTAGTTAACCGTCGTTAAAAATTGATTTGTCAAGTGATAGTTCGAATAAGATTTCACGATGAGCGAATCAGCATTATTCGAGATACTATCGACGAGTGATGTTTTAATGTTAGACGAAAGTGTTGGTAGCATATTGTAAACGACGAATATATTTAGAAAGATGCTATTACGTATGCTTGATAAAATAATCAAATGCCTAAAATATTTGTTCGCGACCTGAATATCAGAAGTCAACACGTTCAGTCTACTAACTGGACGCGTTCTTGACATTACATACCACCGTGGATAACTCCTGTGACGAGATCAATTATTCAGGCACTTAGATACGTGGCTCTCAGAGAATTGGATAATTTCGGTGTATGCCAGAGCAAACATTGTCTTCCTACCTAAGTATCGAACGGCTTATCGCGTCGTGAAGGTGGATTAATACGTTGCTACGTGACCCTTTGTTACTCTAGTCGTGTAGAAATCAGAACACAATCGAACAATGATAGCAAGATCAATTACAGAACTATAATGTTATCTCAGTCCTATTCGTACGGGGTATATCTCAAAATCTGGATTTCTTATTTGAACTTACTTCTGACGTTTCTTAATCAAGCCGCATTCGTATCCACTTTCTCGCGACACCTAATTTTAATTGTTTCTACCGTATTTCTGTGTTACTCGTTGATTTTGCTTTATTAGTTTTACTAATTTACATGAAAGAAAATGTTTTAGCTGCATAACGCGTATTAAAATCGTATTGCTCCGCGAGAAATGAAGCACTATAATAATTTTATCCAATCTTGAAATCGCAAACAAAAATAGTTGAAAAACATGCGTGAGTTAACTGAGAGGAAATTGAGATATTCAAAGAATTACAATAGCGAAATCTCGTAAACTTGAGGAACTCAAGGACGTCCGAATTTTCAACTATGAATACGGTTTAATTTTCCAAAGACGAGGCACAGAAAATTAGCGAACAAATTCTGCAGTTTTCCGTTTCAATGCGAATTTCATCTGTGAATAGACAGATTTAAATAACAATCCGCTGCGCAAACAATGACAGAATGCAATCGTCCGGACGACAAATCCCATGGTTGCCGAAATGGAACTGAAAAAGAATTTGTGCGGGACGGTGAATTAAATCCGAATTAATAAGTGGAAATTATTGCCACATTTCACTTCGTTCCAGATGCCGCTCTGTAATCAACCGTGACCAGGTTGCGTAGCATTTTTTTAAAAAGGTAAAACGAGTTCCTCGTACGGGTCACATTTTTACGTGATTTTTTACGGGCTCCCACGAAGATACATTATCACCGTGAGTTACGTCATAGCTTGCATAAATCATTTGTGTTGCATGTTTAGAATTCCCTTTAGCGTATACCATTTTGTAAGCTTCACCAGCTTTTCCGTTCAGCTGTTCTGAATTTCTTATTAATAATTATTTCAGGCGGACCTAACTGAAAAATATCTGACACAAACAGATTTCCGACTGTTGGAAGTTTCTGTTCCGGTTTTTAGGCAGGAATTGTTAGCTTTTTTCTTCAATTGTCCATTATCCTGAACGGAGCCTAATAGATTGATTTTTCAATTACCCATTATCCTGAACGGAGCCTGATAGATCGATTTTTTAATGGCAAGTGCTATTTCACTGCGAATTTTATGCACTTGTCATCCAAATGACAACAACTTAAAGAATATATAAGATTTTTTATATGCACCCCCCTCCAAAAGTATTAGGACACCTGCTTATTTAGTATAAATTATAATATTCCATTCACTTTTTATAATGTCTTCAAGTTTGCAATATGCTCGATTTATGCAATTAGTTTAACCATTTATTGCAGTTTGTTCATTGAAATCGACTCGAGGAGAGGGGAGACCGATGACGGTAGTAACACTTTGATTCTAGAACACAATTACGCATAAACTATTGTATTTACAACGACAATTATTGTACGAATTTCTTAGCTACTTATCTGAGGTTATTCAATTACAGTGGTTATGTTGCGCATTAAGAAATATCTAAGTTATTAATAAAATATGGAAGTGGGTAGAATGTTACAACCGAGCCCGACGCCGGGTCGGTTGTAACACAGTATGGTGTTCTTTATGTGCCCAGTCATTACAGCCACAACATTGCACCCATTTTTCATTAAATTTGCTTGTGCTATAAGGTTCCTAGCCATCTTCGCATGCTTTCATATCTCCGTCTCCTTTATTAATTTTTTAAATTTTTCTACGAGGTATTCTAAAAGTTTAATTGTGATATTAAATTATGGCGATTGGTTAACCTAAAAAATACAGGTCGAGCAATATAGCTGAGCTCGCCACTGTTTTTCGTTATTAGGTTAACGAATAAATTTAAAATTACTATAACTTAATATCATAATTAAACTTTTAGAATACCTCGTACAAAAATTAAAAAACTAATAAAGGAGCCATAGATATAAAAGCATAGGAAGATGGCTAGGAACCTTATAGCGCAAGCAAATTTAATGAAAAATGGGTGCAACGAAGCCTCGGATTGTATTTCCTCAAAGGAAACAGTTGCTTCAAATGAGCTCAGGAACCCTTCAGTTCTCAATTACGAGTGACTTTTGGGACACCCTGTATATGTATACCGTCCGTAACCGTCCTACCGATATCTCCGCGTCTAAGCTAGATAGCCTTACTGACGGGACCTCTAACGGGACAAATCCTCGAGTGAAACACGTTTATACATATATACTTATACACGTATATTTGTCTAAATTTTTCTAATTTGCTGTGTCCTTTTGGATGGGGTGCATGTTTTTCAGCTTGTCGTAATTATTAAAGGAAGGAGAAAATTTTTATATGACTCCCGTTTTATATGACTCCCGTAAAGCAGAGAATGAATAGATGTAATTCCATTTTTCTTTTTTCCTGTTTCGTTTTTAATCGGTGAATTTTTAATGAATACTTCGTGGTACTAAATGGAACTTTTATTCGGAAGAATTAACAACGCGAATCAAGAATCTACTATTTTAAATTTTAAACGAAGCAACACAAACAATTTTAACGTGAAAACAATTATGTCGATATACGTTTATAAATTTAATACGCACACGCATTTTCCATCTACGTTAAGAAAATTGAAGTAATAACTATAAAATAGTAGTTTTATTTATTGTGCTTATACGTCCTAAGAATTAAATTAAAAAGGTTACAAACAGGGAAGCAAGAAAAGAAATAAAAAAGGTTTCTTAAAAAAATTAGATTTTATTAAAAAATTGGTTAAAATTTAAAATGTTTTTACAGTTTTATTTTGCTAAGGTTTGTAAAATATTGAGAACGCGAATACCATGTTGTCCCTGATTGGAGGGTTAATACACGGTGTATTGTCGTTCGCGTAGAAATTATGTAGCTTACAATTGATCCACCGATTTCAGTGCACTCGAAATGCTCGTGCGAATCAATTAGTAATTAATGGACTCGTGAACACAATCTAATTCATTCACACTTGATAATCACGGGGGTTTCGGTTATCCGCGATGGCTTAACTTGAAAATCGTAATTACTCGTCCCAACGGTGAAATATTTGCCGCGTTCACGTACAGGGGAAGCTGAGTAATGCATCGATTAAAAGCTGTCCCTTCTTGCTGGCAGTTCGCTTTAAAGCAGTTTTCTCTTTGATAGAGGTCTTTTGCTCTTCGACGGGCAAAAACCGATAGGTGTAAGGGAATCAAACGGGAAAAGGTACGTCGACGCGCGGAATCGAGGCGAGCGTACAACTTGAAAAGGGAAAAGTTAAACGTAGCCTTGAATGGTTAAACTGCGAAAAGAGTTTCGTGTTTTTATTTGAAATCGAGAATACAATGCGGATACGTTCCAAATTACATTTTCCACGGATACTCGACTAGGAATAAAAAAGTGAAATAACGAGGAGAAGAATTTAAAAATGATTTTACATCCTTCTTGTTACGCGCAAAAAAGGTTAATGGAAGCTAATAATAAGTAATATCGGACATATGTACACGTGAAAATCCTATATTTGCTAAATAAACCATCTGGTTTAAATAAATAAATAAGATATAAAACTCTGATTACAATTATGATTTTTCCGACACGTTAATTTCTTTCTAGAAGATAATTTATAATCTTTGCTTTCCGAAATCTATTGTTGTTTGAATTTACAGTTATAGCTAGACTGCGGATCATTATACAAATTTCCATTTTCATACTGAACTTTAGAAGACTAAACTGCGAGAAAAATGTCTTTCATCGACTAGAAGTTTTCTTAAGATGATCATGAAATTGAAACATAATTATTATTTATTGTTAAATATGATTTCTCATATTTTGGAAAGTACATGCCATAAATAGATAAAATTCGTAGTCTAATCATGACCAACGATTACATTAGCTTCGATTACTTAAGGGATTCTTCTACAATCGAGGGTGAAAAAATTGATTTTTAAAGTTAGAATCCTTGAAAAGATATTTGCATAGGCATTTGACGGAAAGAAACTGTGTTTTTCGAAACGGTGTGTGTGATTTTTCAAAAACTGATTGACCGATTACCACGAAACTTTGCACAAACATTCAATATTTCTATGGCTATGGCTCGTAACTATGGTATGGTTTAAAAAAATGTGTGAAGAGATCGATAAGTGAAGTTCAGAGAGCCGTGAATATTTATTTACCAATATTTTTTCTTTTACCTAGTTCCTGCCATAGCTGCGCTCATACTTTGAAGGTATATTAGTCATTGTTTCTTTTCTGGGAACAGTGAAAGTTTGAATCATGGACACCATCAACTGCAGATTTTTAAAAGCACCTTTAGACAACGGTCTGTGATACTGGCATTTTTCTATCTTTCTTAACGAAAATTTAGAAACACGTAATCCAAGGTTGGTCTAATAAACCTTACTAATCCCAAAACGCAAAGTCTTAATGATTCTTTACAACAATTCTTCAAACATATGAAGAAGATATCGAGCGAGATAGTAAAAGATCCGCTTAAGTTATTCGTTAATCACGTTAATTCATAATCATTAATCATTAACATGATTTCACGTTTGTCATAATCGTTGATCATTAATCAGATTACGCTTTGTCCAAATCTGGCTTGCGGTGTATCATATCTATGGTGTCAAAACATAGTGAGCGACCAGGAAGAGGATTTAATAGAGGCAAGAAAGAGTCGTAAAACACGATCGTTGGTTATATTATAGTAAGCACGAGCCTCTAGATAACCGGGACGGATAACCGCGATCTGGTTAATCGAATTTCTACCGTGATATAAAGCTTTAAAGCTGAAACGATCATCGTAAAAACCTAATGGACAGTGCATAAATGCTTATCTATAAAATGTTTCATTTCATTAAACTTTTATAGTTCACTTGTATACATGATATCGTGCTCGTTTTATGTAGTAAAGATGTCAGGTACGGGATTTAGGGCCATATGAGAAATATTGTGTTCGACAGTCTTGCAAAATTCTTGAAAAATTGAACGCAACAGCGTACTGGGATCAGTACGAAGTTAACAGCCAGCCCACGTATTATATTATTACAAAAATAATAGCGTGAATAGACATTGGTAATAGCGGTACACCAGGCTGTTGCATCCTGTCACTTTTAAAAAATAGACCATGTAAGAAACGACAGAAGATGGAACACAAGGGCGAGGTACACGCTCTCTTCCAACATGTCGAGCACCTGTTAAAGAAGATAGTCGAGCTACGGGAAGCGATGACGCCGTTCAAAAGCAGTGTCCTTAGTCAATGTTGCAGACAGCCGATGATAGCCTGCAGATGTTGAAGTTACAGCAAGGGACTAGCACTCGAAGGCTGGATACCCTCCCTTGTCGACTTTTCAAGAGAACGACAACGAGAGACAGTGCTGGGGGTCCATACGTGAAGGATGGAGCGTTCGTGAAAAATTACTTGCACTCGTTAGATCATCAGTCTTCTCGTACAAAAAGTAGCCAGCTCACACGTACATCCAAGCGATCACATACCATCATGTGTGAGCGTCACAATTTTATATTTCATGTGATGATTTTACGAGTTTTCATTAATTAATGAATTTTGTTCGTGTTTTTGAAAGTAATGCAAGGTATGCGAAAATATGGGGTCAGCGAAATAGTGCATATTTCTGATCGCATGGTAAATTGCAAAATTGTTTGGCATTTTTTAAATTGCGGCTTCGTTTTCGAGATATTTGCAGCTGAAAACTGATGTTCCAACGTTCGACGTGCGCTGCTTAGAATTTAAATCCCAATCAGCTGACCCATAAGACACACCTGTGCGCGCAAACAGTACAATCAGGGGGCACTGTTCTTGATTAAAAATGCAACCTCGATTTGAAAAGTCGCAAACAAATTTACGTTTTGAAGTAAATTTTACAAGAAACGGTGCAAATAGTGTAGTATGTTAAATAAGCGAAATTTTAATTGCAAAATATTTCTATTTTCACGTGGAATATAGATTACGTAGACTGGGAATATGTTTCCTTTGAACTTTGGAGAATGAAATCAGATTGAAGTCAATTAATATCGGAATGCAAATAAATATGAAACGAGAAACAATGGAATTCTTTGGTTAAGAAATAATTAAATATTGATTTTCCGAATATTGCAGTTCCAATTCTGGAGCGAAATCGTAGAAAGAAATACCCAGAGAGTAAAAAATTGTACTAATATCAAGAATCAAATTCTTCTCTTAATTGTTTCTAACTTTATTTATTTCTTCTAAATTAAAATAGATAATTTTATTTATTTTCCATAAATTAATATAAATAAAACAGTACGTTGAATACGATTTTTCAAACTTTTTCGCAAGTGAAACATTTTCCGTAATCCACATACGATATAAAATGAGCGAAGTAACATTTTGCCCAGCTCTGTTGTCAATATTCATCAGCAAAATAATTTTGCATGCTCGGGAATAATGCTCTCTAAATGGCTAAACTGTATTTCCGCGGGAAAGGGAACGTGATCGAAAATTTCCCGTCAGCAGAGTATATAGCTCCTATCCACCGGATAAACGATCGTCGGATAAAATGATATTCTAATAAACGATGCTGATACAATCGCGGTTTCAGCGAACAAGATTGGAAACGTTTTCCCAGCCGGAGTGCGATCCCCGCCGACTTCCTTCGTGATTTCTCGGTATCTATGATCTCTTTTCTCTCTTCTTCTCGACCGCACCCTCATTGTTTTTCCGATCCCGACAGGGGCGAAATTTATTCGGAGCGTGGGTGGTTCGGAGCAGTTCACCGCGTCCGCGAAAACGTATTAGTGTGACCAGACCCTTTTGTCGTCCCGATACCGAACCACCTAAATATGAACGAAAAAGCCCACACCACCTGCCCCTCCACCTTTGCATTCAAGTCTCTCAGCCTCGCCTCCAACTTTTATTCTCCTCCTTTCACGCTGAATTTTCTAGCCAGCCTCTCAGCTATTTCACAAGTTTGATTCAATACATTATCTGGAGCGCCTCTTGCGAGCTATTCTTTATCTTCTTCGCGAGATGTGTGTCGTCGGGATTTGATGCGATTGCTTGCATATCCAGTGCGAACCGTACTCCATGCATACTATTACCCTTGGCAAGAATTATTCGACCGGAGAAACCGAACTCAATTTTATTTATCACTCGAGCTACCGCGTCTTATTCTACAGTTACGGAAATCGGAACGAAAATTCTACGAGAAAATTCATTCGCGCCATCGGTTACAATAAGCGTGCAAAAATTCAATTGGGAAACTCTTGTTTTTTTTATAGAGAATTGAAAGCAAGGTAGTGCTTGGTAAATATAACGTCGAACGAGATTTCTTCGACACTTTCTGAATATGATAATGAACAGACACGGATCTTCATCCAAAGTAAACATTCTCTGCGTTAATTACAAAAAACGGGTGTTAAATAGGAATGTTTTTCTGAGTGATTTTACCAAGTTAGAAATGGCAGATGATTTCCTGGATTAATTACAAGAAGCAAGAATCAAATAAAAATTCCTTCTTTCGGTAATTTTACTGAATCGGATATAATAGATGATTTTTTGCGTCGGTTGCAATAAACGCGAATCGTTTCCCAGATTAATTACAAGCAACGGGATCCAAATAAGAAAGTGCTCCACAAATTTTATTAAGTTGAAAATAATGACTTTCTGCATTAATTGCGAGGAACAATATGTGGATGGGAATAGTTTTCTTCAATACTTTTAAAAAGTTGCAAATAAAAAATGATTTATTGCATTAAATTTTTTTAATCTATCCACAGTTTCTGATTCTATCTACTTCAAATGCATACAATCTGCAATCTGTACAACTTTGATTAATTCTGCCTATTTCTTTAACAATATCTCTGGCAAAGGATTCGCAACGGAATGATGTTAAGAATTTACGCATTCCGTTTTGCAATATATAAAGTAATATTTCATTTTTCTGCTACCTGTAGTATCGAGAGATTTACCCATTGTACATTCAACGCTACTTATTCCTTGCTCACCTTCACGAGATTCTCCTCTTTTCAATCTCCGCTAGTTGCTCGATATTCACTTTTTTTATTGCCTGGAGATAAGTGAACCGCCAAAGAAAAAAAAGTTATATTTCCCTCGAACTACACCGAGGGGGTACTTTGACATGATATGAATTTCAAATTTTCAAGTTGTATATTCCACATTTCTATTTCATATTCATTTTCAGATTCCATTTTCTTGTTGTACTTGACAAGGATTAAAGTGCCGCGATTTCACCTGCGCCTGTGAAGAATCAATATGCAGTTTGAAAAGTCGGAGTCGAGTAATTGACAAAAGAAATTCTAATTAAACGTTGCCGGTACAGAACTTTCAAAAGACGTTGAACTGTTCCACATCCTTACATTATAGATTTTATGCTTGCACTTAAAAGAGTACACACATTTAAAAAATTCAGTCGTTGTAACTTTTTATTTTGCATACACTTTCGCGGAGCACATTTGTATTAACCGAGTATCCGTCATTATCCCTTCGTTATTCGCTCAAGATGCTCCATCGCTCAACAAATATGATTCATCCATTTGGAAAGTGATTTGATTTCAAAGAATTTTAATTTTCACATTCGAGCTGGCATGATAAATTTTATTCGATGGTTAGAATTGGGCACGGGTTCAAATTGAAATGAAATTCGAGAGAGAAAAATATCTCACCGTTGACCCAATGAAGTTTGCGGCGTTTAATTTATGTCGAACGGATTATTGCGCGGAAGTGGAAATTTTTGTTCAGAATCTCTAGAAATCCTGACGCGATCGATTTTCGTCTGTTGCAGAGGTCTCTGGGTGTAAACGTTAGCCTGAACGTTTCATAAAGTATGAGATTATATCTATTGGTTCGCTTCCAGCGTACGAGCAATTTACGAACTCGAACTCCAATCTCTACTGAAAATATCTATGCTCGTTGCAAAGCGACATTTATAAAACACTTTTCAATCCTATATTTCTGCCTGTACGCCCAATATGTTCCCGCAAAATTCATGCCCCGCGAATACGTTCTTCGCAGGTGGATGATTGAATACAGAACAATGAAGGATTCATACACATTGTATTTGCAATATTTCGAGAACCGGTAGTTTTCAACGAAAGAGTTCAAATTTTTCCAGCGCGAAATTTTTGCATACACGCAGAGTTTACATGGCTTGCAGAAATAAATCTGAAATAATCCCTATATTGTATTTCCCTAAGTATCGAAGCCCAGTTCCAATTTGTACTATTGCGAGATCGTAATATCTACAGAAACGCGAAAATTTGTAGGACAAATTTTCGAAGTTGCGTGGTAGGCGAGCTATGGGGAAAGAAGATATGCCTGACAATTGCAATCTCAGAAAACGAGTTCCATTCTACGATAAAACCTTTCTTATGCGAAGGGTTGCAAGCGGAGCTTGTGTCAGCATAGTTTCTACGATTTTTCAAATATTCGCAATTTGCGTGTTTGCTCACTGAGTTCATTTTTGCGCACCGCGGAGATTGTGGAATTTTGTAATATCATTCGCAATATTGTAACGGATTTCGTAATATTTTTATTTATCGAAACGTCGGAATAGCGACGCAATATTAAAATATTTTTATGATTCGTTAAAAGATCCTTTGAATTCGATTCTTGTTCAAATGTGTTTATAAATTGTACGTGTTTGAAATTTATTTTATACGTGTGCGAAACTGCAAATCAACAATTCCGAGTTGCCGATATTAAAGCGGCATGAAACGTGCAATACATCATCGGTAAATATTAAATCGGAATAGAATTAATTTCGAGATGTTATTAATTTAGTTTCAATTTATGCAACTTAATACAATATTGATAATGCCAATGCACTATTTTGTTTGGACCGCATTAATATAATTGATTAATTAAACGAATACTGTCTCGCATTGTCCATCGTGTGGGCAGTTGGCATATTTTGAACTTTGATATTAAACCAATGATTACATATTTATCTTACAAATCGATTTTAAGCAACATAATTTGTGTCTAAAATATTCATGTAAATAACAGGTTTCGGAGAATGTGATGTGAACATCTGCCAGTAATTGTTACTTGAGAAAATAATCAGTTAACTAAAGAAGATATATGGATTGAGTGCGTATTAAATTATGATATAATATCAATTTTTTCTTTTCATCATAATGCATTTTTGTTCGTTATAGGGTGAAAACGTCTAAATATACTCGATAGATTTGTCTGACGTGCTCATTGGGTTTCAATTTGGACGTCATAGTCGACGATAATTTCATCGTTTAACATATAAATTGAAACTAAGCTATGGCACGTGGATATCAATATCATGTAAAACGCATTCGATTGTCATGCATTATCTCCGTTGATTGTATTATCTAATATATTTCCCTCCTAAAATCCAATATTGTATTCCAATACAGCAGTACATTGAAGTTACAATCGATTTGGCATCGATTATCGAGGGATCTTGTTTGAATCAATTTGATGAATTAATACGTAACATTCTATTCTGAAAAGTCCACATATTTTTCATTTGCAGTTGCAATTTTCCGTCATGTTACAATCATCCACTACCAAAAACTTATAATAATTATACAAATCTAACTTTTCCTTACAAAACAAAATATTTTACTTGCTGCAGTTTATTCAATTTTTTATTCGAGTGCACGTCCATAATAATGATCACAAATTTTGTCTGCAAACATTATAGTAATCAAGAAATTTTAAAAACTCAACAATTCTTTCGTTTTTAGAAACAATTAATTTTATCGTACAAAAATCTGAGCATATTCAAATTCTTCGCTTGAATAATTAATTTATATATAGATTATTTATAGATTATAATAAATAGACAAAATAAAAATTGTTTGCCCTAATTGCAAGGTACAGAAACTATTACTTATTTCGTTCCTTAATAGTTTTAAAGAGTTGAAAAAATGCAACAATATTTTTGAATTCTTTAAATGTTTTACTGTTACGAAGTTCATCTAATCATTTCTGCCATAAATCCGCAGTCTAATAATAAATATGTTCATAGTAGTGGATAACGATTAAGCTGGAGTGATTTTTGTCGTACACTCGTGGACCTCAAACGATATTTCGGATAATTGACGTGTCAGGAAGAGTATTATAATTAAATACGAAAACGCTCGACGAAAGATGGATCCGTCGGGCCGGATATATCCAATGTTATGTATTTGCAAGTATCTTAATATGTACTAAACAGGATGCAACAGATGCGGCATGCGCTAACACGATTAACCTCGTGGTAATGGAGTACGCGGGGACCGGTTTCTCCTGATAGAGCAAGGTTTGATTGTGTTATCAAGACATTGTCAATACTTCCAGAAACAACCAAACTGCGCGACAGACAATACTTCAAAGAGAAGACGCGCCGCTACTTACTTAGAATCGCGACCGAGCGTAGACAGAATGTCGATGATGCAGTCGCATGAGCAGCTGCTACAAATTCCATCACACAGAATAATTAAATTCGTCGAATCGAAATCGAAATTGCAAGCGAAACGCACGAGTTGTTACATACCATACTTCCAGAATTTTTATTACATCTATTACTTTGTACATATTAAAATTACGATGAAAACGGGAAGGAGAAACTTAAAACAGTGAAAATACTTAAAAAGAATTTATAAACATCTAGAAAGAGATTTCTGTTTCACTCGTATTTGTTGAAATTGAAGATAATTTTAACTTTACATGACGAGCCGCCTAATTATTAGCATTCGAAACTTGTCGGTAATCTCAAAAAAATCGAAGAATCTCAGAAAATATTTGGGATTGTATAAACTAAAAAATCTGAAAAATTATTGTTACACATTTGTATAACACTTTTCAATGTAAAATGATAGTAATTATTTGTAAACGTTTACAATTTGTAAACTATCTAAAGTGAAATTGGAGCAACAATTCTGCAGCGTGAATCATAGCAATGATGTAAATATTTATTATTAAAACCAGCATTAAATATTCGCAGAATTAATGTAAGAATTACATTTACAGCAACAGAAGAACGAACGCAAAATAAAAGATCGTGTTACGCATAGAAGAAGCAAGCGCTATCACTGAATACACACGTTCCTTTTTCTCGCATTATTTCTTCCGTTTGTATCTGAACGTCTCCCATATTGTTTTGACGACGACAAAGTATTTTTTAACTGTATCGCATTATCGATGGAACATCGAGAAATCTTAGTTCTCGAAGAGTGCCTTTAATGTGTTTTAAAAGCATTGGAAGGTCTTTACTGTCTTTCCAAGACGTAAGATGCGCAAACTGCATTACCGCGATCCGCGGGATACTCGACATTAATTATAGAACTTGTTCCTTTCGAAGACGATGTCAACCTTCGTTGAAAAATTAAATTTCGTTTACGTGACTGTTTTATCTTGAGTTTGCTTGCATACATAATTTAACGTAAGCACATAAACCAACTTCGCCGAGTAAAAATCATACAGCCAAGTTACTCTAGTTTCAGAGCCACAAGTAATAGGGACAAACTTACCAAGCTAATTTTCTTATAAGATAGAGGAATTAACTTTGAACTTCTAGGGTTGCTTATTTCTCAGAAACAAATAGTCATTTCTACCAAACTGTTATTAATTTAAGAACAGATTCAGCATTGAGTCAATCTCTGCGGTTAGAATGCTATTGTCTTGCTATTATAAATGCGTATTCAATCATTTGTCTTCCCGTTATGATTTGTTATAATATTTCAAAAGTGGAACTTTTTATAAGATACAGAGATTATGTTGATATTTTAAATTTACACCAATTTCTACAAAGAAAAAGTCATTCATACCAAAGTGTTATTAATTTAACCCTTCTTTGCATGATGATGGAAATTTCAATCATAATATTTAGTCAACAAAGAAAGGTACACAAAACCCTTGTACTGTAAATTTTTTGTTGCTGGCAACTTTTTAAACGACTATTGCGTACAACGAAACGCAGTTGTCAAAAAATAGCAAACTTCACTGTGAATTACCAGGACTAGAACTTGTCATTCCGCTGTTTAAGAAAAAAAAAAAAAAATAAAAATAGAAAAAATCATGCAAAGAAGGGTTAAGAACAATTTTAGTATTGAGTAGACTTCTGAAATTAGATCGATACTTTTTCTCCAATTATAAATGTGTATTCAATTATTTGTCTTCGTCTTAAGCTCTGTTATAATATTTTAAAAGTGGTTCTGTATCTTTACTGCTTAAAGATACAGAAAATATCTTGATCTTCTAAATTGACTTACATCCGATAAACGATTAAACATTCGCGATAAAGTGTCATTAGCAGAAATAGAATTTTGTTATTAGATCGATTTCTGCACTTAGAATTACAATTCTTCTACTATTATAAATGTGTATTCAATAATTTACTCTCCTTTTATGTACTGTTATAATATTTCGAAAGTGAAACCTTTTATAAAATACAAAAATTAACTTTGATGTGTTATGACATAAATCCAGTTGAAATACCACTGTTATAAATTAGACTGAGGATTTTATGCATTTTCGACAAAAATAAGGAAATCATAAAAATTGAATAATCTCGTTGCACTATTTTTAATTTATTGAAAGCATAAAAAAATGAGTTACACCTTTCATTAACTCTTGCTCTGTACAATTGATAAAGACAATATCGATATCGCAGAAAAATCCGCTGTCTAATTATAAATGCGAATTCAATAATTTACTTTCCTTTTATCCTCTGTTACGATATTTCAAAGGCGATCCGATTATCAATATCGTCTACTAATATCAAACGATCCATTGTCTCGTGCATTCATCTCGTAAGAATGGGAATCTCTATTATGTGTAGAGATCGATTTCGCTGACGGAAAATTGCAAGATTCATAAAAGCCTCTTTTATGGCGTACGTACGACGGGTTATATACTATATTATTCTGGAGTCTGTTTTCCGATGAAGAGCCGTGGAATGCAGAGGACTACCGAAGGTCCGGATTAAGAACAATTTCATGCGATGCGACTGTTTACAAAGCATTGTCCCGGTCAATACATTGTGGTTTCCATGATGAAGCTATTAGGAAATTGCAGTCCGGAGAAAAATTTGCCTGTGCGGTATTAAGAGTGACCCCGTACGGGAAAGTAGTTAAAGTTTCCGCCATTAAACGCTCTCGGTAATCTCACTGTCTACATACCACGTACACCTCATTAAGAACTTATTAATCTATGTTATTAGAAAAGTTTGCGCGCTGCTTCTACGGAGAATTGTTTGAATATTTCAATATGACTTCTGTCTCTCAAGAAGTCTTCTGCCACTTTGTCGAAAATAGGGTTAAGCTGTCGCTTAACATATCCTGTAAAATTCTTTGTTTTTATTTCCATAATATACGAACTTTAATTTGCAGATATTTATAACAGATGGGAACAACAGAAACGCGTTGTGCACGATTAATTCGATGTCAAATGAATTCTGTTTGTGCTCAGATTTACTGCTTGATGGTGCCGCGCACTTGCATAATAATTGTCAATTAAATTACACGGTCTGTTGATTTTTAATTAGACGTAAACAACGCTAACCTCTAAATACAAGGATAATCGGCACTGAATTATGCAAGCTAAAGAAGCTAATTAATTTCTCAAATATTCAGGAGTGAAGTAATCAGGCTAAGTACTAAAGGGGCATTTTCTAATCGATAGACGCAGGTCAAGAATTTCGAATAATTTGCAAATCCATATCGCATATCAGGCAAAGTTATTAGTGACGATAACATTAATATCTTGCATATTGCAAAATACATAAGCAATACATGCAGACAGGTTATACAGGGTGTTTGGCAACAGGTGGGACAAAGCTTAGAGGATTATTCAATATGATTTAGATGAAACTCGATACATCGTCCTCACTAACACTGAAACAAACAATTCTTGTTTAGCTTCTCGCTGTATTGGATTCTAAACAGTGTAAACATAGTTAACCCAAGACTACTGACACTACTTACATTTTCACTATTGTAAATGGAGTAACATGTTAATAAAAGTATCATGTAATATGTGTTTTGAATTGGTCTTGATGTCCTCTAGAATATGGAGGACAAAAAATTATGTGTTTTTATTTATTTAATCCAAGGTGACCTTGATTTAGCTAAAAAAACAAACGGTTTATAAAATTTTTTATTGAGCCCTTCTGTACATCTTATACCGTCCAACTTTTGTTGTAAACATTTTTTTCAAATGGTTATAAGCGGATGAGAAATCGTGCATCACATTGAAGGTAACACTCTGTATATGAGTAAATGAATTTAACAATTTTCTATAAAAATAGTTTTACGACTAGAAAAGTAGAAGAAAAAATTCAGAGGTGGGTTATTCCGGTTGATTCGTTACTTTTATTACAGGATACAAAAAGTAATCCCAAACTATAGCAATCCGACAGCGGCAGCGTGCGTGGGTTTAGTCAAGAATGGAGACAATGGTGTGCCGCATGAAAAACGAACGCTTGCGTCAAACTTGTGACCGGAGGCTCGTGTAACAGGTTTTTGAAAAACCCACGCTTGAAAAATTGTTGGTGGGCGCTGAATCTCTGCTAAAATCCTAAACTGATCGAATCCGTACGTGTACTATTTTCACGAGATTGATAAATACTGTAAAAAGGTTGACAATTCAAAATTGTATAGTGTAAAAGTAATTACATTCGAATGATGAACACTTTTGCTATCGTTAATAGCTGAACACGTGACAATCACGATTTCACAATCTAGGTAAAGAAGTCTTAAGGTGTTCCATTCGTTTCGAAATCATATTAATTTATTGCATGACACCCTGTATTAGGTGGCCTTCTTCCTTGGCAGCCACGAGCATAGTCAATATGTAAACTCCTTCGAAATTTCAGCATACCTTGGAGATACACCTGCAGTGTGGCGTCAAATATTGGTGTTGCCTTTGAGGCACGCCCAAAGTCCCGGAGGTTAATCATCAATTTGAATGAAATTAGCCCCACGAACCCTCGGAAATACGGGTGAACAATTATTCGTTACGGTTTTACGCTTTCCATCTCGTAAATGAACACAGTTTTCTGACTGTTTCACAACTGCTCATTATGAAATAAAATGTCTGCGTCTCGCGAGCGAGATAAAACGCGTTCGGTCTACATTTACTGCGATAATTATGTTCAACGAAGCTAATTCTTTTTGAGGATGCTCCTTGCAGGTTTTGGACTTTCGCATCACATTCTCGCTGATTTCCGCGGTCTGTATTTCGGTGATCTCAGTATCACGAGTTCGGTGCACATCCATCGGTTGTGGGATAAGTTCAATATTGAAGTTCTTAGTCATTAGTCACATATACTTGGATCGGTCCATGATCCTGTCTAGCATCAAATGATTAATGGCTTTTGCGATCTTCGAGGTGGACACGTAGTTTAGCATGATTCATGCGTGACTGGCTCGTTTTGCGGCTTGAGACTGGAAAGGACGGTGCACTGAGTTACACAGAGTGAATAAGTATTAGGTTCCTTCGGTGTCATGTTTTACAAAGATCTTGATCATTCTTATGATATTTCATTTAGGAAGCATCGCTTCAATTGCATTCATAATATTGTAAATCATTTTTTGTTAGGGGTGTACATAGTTTTATAACGACGATAAGACTATTTATTTAGATCAATCTGAAGAAATTTATTGAATCATTTCCTGTGAAAGTGTCTTCAGAATTTCAGCAACTTTAAAACAAAAACTATAACTAATACTATTATAAGTAATACCATTGTAAGTAATAAAATAAAAGTAAATGGCAATAAATAGGGGAAGAATTTTGGAACACGATCTCCTCGAAAATGAAATTCTATTCATTTTATGGATATCAAATTATGGAGGAGAAATTAATATTCGGATTCATACAGGACTTATTAAAGAAGTATGCAATGCAAAAGCTTCACCCCTTGTGCTTCCCTGATATTTTATTATACGATTTAGTGATAATACAATTGTTGAACAAAATACACAGAAATAATTTGATTAAACGAGTCATGTGGGACCTCGTCATGAAAATATTTATTTCAATTGAGTATGTCAGGTCCATATTACAAAATATATATTATCAATACTTATAACATATTTGTAAAATCAATTAAGTATTTTATTTAATACAAATATAAATTACTATTTCAAATGAAGCATATGTGATGCAGTTGAAAAAAATAGTACAGCAGAATAGAGACTCTTATCTGAAGATTTATTTTTGTAATATCCTGATACTAAAACATACTACAGTAATTTCTCTCCAATTATCCCTCAGCTTGGAAACAACAATGGCCAACTTGGAAAGAGGAGATATGCCTTGCGGCTTGTTTTTACAGTTGTTGATCTGGCAGTTGTTATCTCCACTTCCCAAGTGATCCTTTTTCGTTCCCAAGCTGAGGGATAATGTGGCAGAATTTACTGTATTATGTAAAACTTTCATTCAAGTCCTCTACTAGGTGATAAAGTATCTAAATAATAGAATGATTAGATATCAGAACGTTTGGATATCAAAATATTGTAAAAATAAATGTTCGGATAAAGGAGTCTCTACTCTATTTGCAAATATTTGTATTTCTTAGTAGAAATACTTTTACCCGTTTTGAAAATGGAGATTGGTATGGTAGATGTAGTGTTAAAAGCTGCACCATCTTCAGCGTATGAAGAATGTTTTGAAAACTGGGAGAAGCGTTAGCTTACGCGCATTGCTTCTTATGCAACCCATTTTGATGGGGACAAAGTTAATTTCGATAAACAAATAAATAATTTGTATTTTATCTAGAAATTCCGGGTACATTTTTTACATAATGTGCAATGTGTAGTAGAAATATACGATAAAAATGACGTGCTTGCGACTCCGATTTCCGAGATATATATCGTTGCCGTGAAACGCCTTTATATATAATCTTGTTATGGCTGCACCCACTGCTCGTTTACACCACTATTTCACCTCGTGTTTGTGTAGCGCCACTACACGCCAGGGGAGAAACAGCTTCTGAACTCTGCGGTTTTCACGGCTGGTAACAAGCCTCCGCGGGATTCGACTCAATGGTTCGTCTCACGAGTGAAGTTGACTGTTCGCAACTTCTGTGTTGCAATCGGACTTTATTTTTACCGGGTTTCCGCTACATTGTCGCTGCACGAAGATTAACGTCCCACGCGGTTTTCGAATACCAAAAACTTGGCGCGCCGTAACGGCGCGAAGATAATCGTTCAACCGAGCAGCCGATTTTGATTACGCGAATAATTCCAGCGTTTATCTCCCCGTGGACAAAGACACGAGTACCCTTGGTGCATAATGCGTCCATGTATCAACAGTTCGGGACGTTTACCAAGAGTCTATATTTTTAAAGACGACTACTTTATGGTGGGTTTAGTGGCGACGCGACGTTTCGTAGCAAACTGGAAGGGGACGTTGTTGAAAGTTCAATGAGATGCAGGATAAAAGTAAAGTTCTGTGTCTGCGAACTGGAAATGTTTTATCTTTTCAAAATATTGTGGTATTGAAAATAATGTGATGGCAAACGTGAGATATTCAGTTTCTCTTTTATGCTTGGCGTTGTACGCGCTTGGAGCACATTTCAATTATTACTGATAATTGTGATAATTCAGTTCCGCTATGCCCTACATTTCGTAGGATATAAAGGTTACACAAAAAGGTAAAACGTAAAATGGTACACATTAATTTCGTAATTTTAATTAGCTTGATACTTTTAATTACATTAGAATGGAATATGATACATTTAAAACCTCCATTAAAATTTCAGAGATCGGAAAATCAGATTAATCAAAGTTAATCAAATTAGTTAATATTTGGTTTAAGCTGTACCTTGCGTGAGAACCTTCCGAGCGGTCGTAATGCTACGTTCGAATATGTCAAATGTGATTGTAGTAAGAGAGAATTACCATGAATGGAACACTTTTACTTAAGACAAGATAACAACAAAATTGAACGACCTGTTCTAGTTTGGAACATTCGAAAGATCAGTTCTTTTGTTATAAGAATGCATAGTGTCAATGAGTCTCACCTACGTTTACTTGCTTCATTTTGAATTTTTTAAAGAGTGCATTTTGTTTCATCCATCAATTGGTTGTATTAAATGGAACAATGTAACAATATAAAAAAATCTTGGTATTAACCTTGTAAGTACTGTTCTTTATTGATTTTAAGTACAATGATCTTAAATTAGATATATTTTTCTTTGCATCTTTGGCTAATATCACATTTTAGTATTTCATGACAAAAAGTAATCCTTCAATGAAAAGAAACTAAAAAAAATTAACAAAAATTTCCGAATAGAAATATCTTAAAGACGATCTTAACGAATATCCCAGATATGAATGATAAAATAAGCAAAAAAATCTTGCACTGTTACCAGTCTTCAATGCTTTAAACGAAAAATGCTTACAAACTTGACATTCGTCATCATCTTCTGCCCCTTTTTTTGCATTACATTTATTTTTAACAAATATGTGCTTCCATTCTTCGAGAGTGGCACTTTCTTCGTGATCTCTTTTTTTATTTTTTTCTATGGATTCTTCGACAAAGTTTGTTTTTACTTTCCAGTTTCTTAAGTTCAAATATATTCATAAAGGTAACAACATTAAAACTTTAACTTGTTTAATTATCGTTGCGACGCGTATATGGCCGCACCGTCTCGTCTTTTTGTTTGGGTTTAGGCTGCGGTCGATTTGGTCGATGCTATTTTCAAGAGTCTGTTTAGTATCTCTTTGACTAATTTATTATTTTACGACTCTAGTACGACTGAAAGGTACGGCTGACTTCCTTGGGAAAGTCAGCGTGGCCGTACCGTTCTCAATGGCACTTGACGTGACCTAAGCCAGCACAGGGCGCCAAGGGGGTTCGATAGTTTATTCACCGTACTTTCCACGGGGTATAGCGGGTATCATTGTCAGCGGCACCACCGTTCTTGGCGTTAGAGTTTAACGGTTAGACTGGCGAACCATCCCCATCGTATTAGCCTCGATAAGATATTCCTAATTGGTCGGTCCAGTGCCCCACTATTTTAGTAAAATTCTGGTGGAGGGATATTTTACCTCCACGTTTTAGTGAACCGATGAAGTACGAAGCAGAATCTCGACATCCGTCATTGTAATTTCATCGTTCATTATTAGTATCTTGTTTGTCACCTATTTATTACGATCTACTTCCTCACATCTTTTGTATTACTTTTCGACACCTTGACTGAATATTGGGTTCAGCTGAAGTCGTACATAAATCTGTGAACATTACCCGCGGAACTGTATGTACCTTTACAATTACTACAATAAAAGAGACTATTTGATGCTATATGTCAACGTTTTTAAAGAAAGCAATAAATAAAAACTCAGTCGAAAATAACAGTATTCCATACAACGTTACGAGAAAAAAGGAGAAATATTACTTTTAAGCATTAAACAATTAATTGCCTGCCATAATTACGTATTAATTGGTAGCGGCTTCAAATTACGTGCGATTACATAAACATAATATGGTTACAACAAAATATAACTTTATTATAAAATGATTCATAATTCTTGAGATAATGGTAATGTCCCATTCAATATGTGCCCCATTCACAGTAGTTCTCCCCTACAACCATTTCATCAGTGGCGACTTCTTGCAATTTTCAAATAAAACCGCGTGGGCCGATTGACCTTCTGCCACACGTGCAATAAATCACATTTACCGCGTAAGATTTAAGCAAAAAGATCCGATGGAAAAGGTTCGATGGAATGAACTAGAAAGATTTCCTTCCGCGAACAAAACGATTCATCGGTCAGATAGGAACAAAAAGTAAAGAATGGACAGGCCGAAGGAGTTAAAGTCGATCGATCTTAAACTTCCACCCACACAGGAACACAGGAGTTCGGGAAAGTGTAGTCTTTTTATGACTACTTTTCGACAATGCGTCGCTTCACGGTTTCCGGAAAATTGTTAGATCCGCCGAAGCTAACACATTTCGTAGACTTTTACGAGTACACCCCGGAAAACGCAGACTTTTTACGACCGCGAAAATCAATAATACCTTTATTTCACTTATTTATTTTATCCGCACTGCGAGGAATTTTCTGGTCGGCCAGAAAAATTCGTTTCTTTTACCGATTTTTATAACATCTTTGTTTTTGACAACGCACTTCACAAAGGCGTTAATAACGACGAAACAAGATTTTTGTGGTAAAAATAAAACTGAACCGATCTAATAAAATCAGAAATCTCATTAATATACTGTGTGCCTTTATACGTTTATGAGAGAGGCGATACTGTGAAACACAAAATAAAAAAAGCTTCAGAAGAATTTAAAAATGTAGACCTATTATTTTTAAAAGAATAATGTTATTAGGAGGAGGAGATATTTAAGATAATATTATTAAGATATAAGACAATGTTCAGTTTGCCAGTGTCTAGTAATAAATGGATGTTAATACAAGTACATGCTTTCTTGTATATTAAAAATGTGTAAACACCATAAATGTACAAATATCTATAGTGAACACATGGATATGTTAATTAGTATAAAGATCTATGTTATATCTGTCAAGTAATATCCATTTATAAATACAGTATAAGTTATAATATTTTATATTATAACTTGTATAAATTGTAATAATTTCTGTTAAATTTATTTATCTGTTGGTATCAAATGCAAGATACAACGTCGACTTTTACACTAACCCATTTATGTGTCATCAGTAGGCTGTGGATGGTTAGATGATATTATCTATTACAACTTATAATATAAATATTAACTCGCTCAAATATTCATCCACCTTTTTATTTGAAATAAGATTAAACAAATTCATATAAAAATGTAGTACAAGTTCCTAGCTTAAGCTTACGTTTTCTCAGTATATTAACAAAATTAGAATAAAAGAAGACTGTAAATTTCCGGGTGACGGTGATCAGTGTTTTAGAACTGATCCAACAAATAACATTTCGCAAACGTCGTTGTTAATACGATACGACATCAAAGGAGTAACTGGACCTATTGACGAAGCGTATTGATGAAATTAACAGACTATCGCGCTATGAAGGTGGTTTATACCGACAATTAAAAGCTAACACAAAACGGAGCGAGCAGTCTGAACTTCTATGTGGATACCACTTCGCGCGTGTAATGACGCGGTGGACGCGTAGTTCAATTACCAACGGTGTACTCGGGAAGAAAGAAATTCTGGGGTCATTGCGCGATCGATTAATGATTTAATGGCATTAACGGCCTACGATTAGTCTATCCAACCCTTGATTAAAGCAACGCGATCTACGTCACTTGGGATATAGTTTTACACCATCCGAGAATTGTCTGTGCATTAGCATGTTCCTATTAAAACGGCCGTCCTGTGACGCAACATTGTCGGCCCTCATTCCATCGTTTACTGCGATTTCAATGCTATTTCCATGCGAGTTTATTGCGACTGTACGTGGGCACAATCGTCTATTGTTTAGAATAACACACATCATCGTGTGATGATGATGAGATTGCAGGGTCGGTTATAGCTAACGAATATTAAATGTTATAGCTTCGTAAAGGAAACAGCAATTATTCATATTTCGTGATTTTTCGTTACAGTATTTACATGTTTTTCACATAGTAGACTACGTTGCGAAATAAAAGGTCTGAGAAGTATTTTTATGTGGACTCTACGATTTTTTTTATAAAACTGAGTAGTAAAGTGGAGTTAACATTAGAAGAATCTTAAATTATATCGTATTATAGCCTATCAGCATTATCAAGAGGCAAAATCGTTTTCGATTTTAGTTTTGAACAATTTTAAAGTACCAAATTATTTTCTACTTGTTCCTCGTCTTTTTCTACAACGATGACTACAATATTCATGATGTAAAATAGAATTGTAAGAGTTGACAAATAAAATTGTAAACTACAATTCAGGGATCGAGTGTTCCAGCGACGAAAATAAGCAACATGGACGTGAGACTAAAAACATTGTCAGGAATAAATCGTGCGCGTTTAGTTATTCCGGTGGACCAATTAAAAACTCTCGTTCGCGAGCATTGATCGGAAGTACGGACAGGATACACTTTGATAGCAGACTACCGCCCGGCACACAATAACATCGCTGTGCTATCCGACCTTCTGCTGGAGCCAGCTGCGATATAAGCGAACTGCTGGCTCAATTTTTCCAAACAGAAGCGATTTGTACCTGAAAGCCGTAACAATGTAGACTGTCTGATGCTGGATTATCGAAGCTTCCATCTATCGATAATGATACACATTAATCTGCGATAAACATCCGTTTCCTTCGTTCAACTATTCTTTTGGTTCATACATTTTTTATCAGGATCGCATTTATGAGGTTTATTGCAGAACGGAATAGAATAATATAATATAATGTTGATCAATATCACTACTTGGTCAATTTTTATTCATTTTAACATAGTTGTCAATTATTAAACTTTATTGATTCGATATAGTTTCTTATTGTAAGCATGAACATTTATTTCTTGTTACAATGATACATTTATTATTTTGATGGCCTGCAATTCGATTGTGGATTTGATGCATTTATAACAAAAATTAATTTAATTTAAAATTAATTGAATAGGGTCGATATTCAACCTAATATTATTTTCCAAAAAACACCGTTGCTTCTTTACTCAACTACATGGTGAAGAAACCCCTAAAAAACAATCATTCAAGTCTCCTGAAAATGAAGTTTTTAGACTTCAAAAGCCTCCTAGAATCATTGCTGTACGATTTTTTATTACATATATATAATAATTTAAATATTAGCAAATTTTTCTAGGAAAATCGAAAATTTCCGACACTTTACACATCGGTGTATAATTGATTAAAATCAAATTATTTCACGAATATAAATCTATATATAAATTTAAATCTTGCACTAATGTTTAACCGCATCTCTTTGGCATTTTTATCTTTTAACCGATTTTACTGGTATATTACTTTTCCTCATTTTGCAATTCTAAACTGTTTAAACGAATCTGAACTCTTTGTAACTCCGTGTGGCTCCACTCACTGATTTACCATGCCTTTTAGTCTAATTTCTTTTTCATCCATAATGTAGCGAACGTGTCTTGTTTTTTTAAAAATTGTGAATTCATTGTCAATTTGTATCTAGATATTGATGTTTACTGCCATCAATTTTAACAATTTTTTGCACAACAAGATTAAAACATCGATCTATAGGCGGTTAAAATGAAAATGGAAAGGAGTTGTATGAGGTACTGTGATACCTGCCACATATGTTACAATTTGTAACACCACGTGCGATTGCTATAAAATTTTAGCGTTTCCACAAGAGTCGGCAACCGTTACCTGATTACGTGCGTCGCTCCAGCGATCGATCAATTTTATTTCGACACGCGTTTCGACGTTTCATCACGTCCAATACAAGACAGCCAGTCTACGACAGTCTGTAACGGGGAGTTTCATGACTAATTTCAGAAGATGCTAATATCCGTGGGAAACGACAGACGGTCCCGGGTCCAGAATCTTGGCTGAGTTCCAAACTAGGCTTATACTTCGGGTTCATTTTGCTCGTAGCTCTAATAGCTACATGAATTGCAGAACCGATATCTATTTACCGTAAGCCCGTTAATTGCGCGAAGCAGTATTCATAGTAATCTATACCGGCGGTGTTCGTACAATTTCAGAACACGCTGCGCGTTTAACACGTTGACTGCCTGACCAACAACCATACAAATTGCAGAACGGCGAAGTAATTCATTTGATGGAGCTCAAATTTATCGTAGCGGTCGTTTCTACAACCCTCTTGCATCTGATAGGGCCGAAACAAATTTTGTCAGTTACTCGATGAATCAGGATGACAATTAACTGATTATATGTATACAAATAGTTGTTTAGTGACCCATTAATCTCCGTATGCTCTTCTGGTGAATGTCCAATTAGTTTCTGCTTTAGATACTGTAAAATTTGTCTCTTTTAGATGCTGTGTAATTTTTCTGTTTTAGATACCGTCGAATTATTTATTTAACTTTTATGTAAAATAAATATTGCCTGCGTCAATTGTACAGAACAAGATTTAAACAAAGATATGCTCCTTCTCTTAATATTGGGTTGGGTAATAAGTTCGTAGCGTTTTTATATTTTCCTCTATTTTACGATTTTTTGCTGACAAAGTGTATAATATTCATTCGTCATATTCATTCGAGCTCTGTCTGCTGTACAAAACTGTGCCAATCATCTTTTTGAGTAATTTAATTTTTTATTACCTGTGAGGCTTAGAAATGGAATATCCAGGAGGTAAAAAGCAACATTTCCGACACCTGCTCTTCTTCGCTTTTCATTGAGACCAAAAAGCTGCTTAAGCAGCCCGGGACATTTGCAACGTATACGGAGAAGGTGTCATAGGCGAGTCCACAGCATGGAAATGGTTTGCGAAGTTCAAAAATGGCGATTTTGATGTCGACGACACGCCCCGCAACGGAAGACCTTCTGAATTCGACGAAGAGCGTCTCAAAGCACTTTTGAAGGAGGATGGTCACCAAACAAGTCGTGAATTGGCTGAAAAAATGAATTGCGATCATAAAACGATTCTCAATCATCTTCATTCAATGGGATTTGCCGAAAAATTTGGAGTGCCTCATGAGCTTAACGAAAACAACAAATAAAATCGCTTTCAAATTGCTTCTCAACAGGAAGGTCCTTTAGCATCCTCCAGACCTTGCACCCACGGATTACCACCGATTCCGCTCCCTGTCGAACCATGTGAGGGGCGTTACCTTTGATAATGAAGAGGACCTTAAAAACTGGCTCAATAACTTCTTCGATACCAGATCGAGCGATTTTTGGCCGAACGGTATCGACAAATTGGTCGAGAGGTGGGAGGAGACCGGAAACAGCAACGGCGAATAAATAATTGATTAATTCATTCTTATAACTATTGATTTTTGTTTAAATACAAGTCTTTGATAGAGACGCTATGAACTTATTCTTCAACCAATAGTATGAAGTCTCGATAGATTAAAAATAGTGCAACCAGATTCTTAAGTTTTTTTTATCTCTTCGTTGCTCTGTATTTAACTTACCCAATTTTACCATAAATGCATCAAATCCGCGGTCTAGTCATAATAAATAATTTTACAGTATCTAAAGGAAGAACGACACGTCCACCTAGCTCATGGACCTTCCAACTGATGAAGAAGATTCTCATTTAATATACAAGCAATTTCATTTTCTCCTTAAATTCGACTAACGTTTTTGTTTCATATTTTAAACGAATGCATCAAATTATATCATAACTATAAAAAAGTTTGATGCATTTTTTCAAACGTGACGTTATGAATAAAGTGGAGGTCGAATTTAAGGAGGAAACTAAACTAAATGTACATTCTGTATCAATTGCAAGATGCATAAGCCAGATGAACACTTGATTCTTTCTTTACTAATCTAAACAATTTCAGAATAGTATATCGATGTTCCCTAGTATTTTAATTTTTGTACCTCGTTTATGTCATAAATGTGTAAAATTGTCTACGCATGAGTATTCAAGCAAAATGAAACTTTTGAAAACCTTCGTATCTTTTCATGATAAATATCCGAGGTTTGGTGGTCCGAGGGACTCGCAAGAAGGAATATGTGGCTATAACTTTTTACTGGTAGCTGAATAAAAGAAAAAGAGAAAAGTTGAAATGTACGGGTTAGTGAGAATCTTAGCATTGATCATTGTTCAACAGAAACGATTCTATATATTTTAATCACTTCATCGAATTTACATTTCTCTTATCAGCTTATCAATTGTAATCGCGGAAGAACCACGATTATTAGGTGCTGTAACGTGACACACAGCTGTTGAAAGCTGGATTGAAATTGCCCAAGTGTTAAACACGATTGTTCGTTAATCAGATATTTGAGGATTTCACGGTACCGCGTCAGGTAGTTCTCATTGCTCGGGTTTTTGAGCGGAAACCGCACTCTTTTGGTAGATTTGGTAAGTACCCTAACGTTTCGCAAACGCTGCGGTCTGGAAAGGAACCACACTGTCTAATTACACACTGGTAATGCTTGTATGAACTAGTTGCAATTATGGTAAAATCTAAAGATAGTCTTTTTTGGAAAATACGTGGTTGAAAGTCTGAGCAGTGAAAACTTAGAGAACCGTTCTCCTTTTGTATTTTTCTGTAATTGCTTAATTTGGAATTAATGCTGAATAAATATTGTTTTCTTATTAACGATCATTTTTCTGTTTAAGAAACGTATTATACGAAGAGTAGAGGTAACAGAGTAACGGTGGGCCTTGCATTCTAAAAGTCCCTTCAAAATTCCCTGAACGTGTTTTGAAACAATATTCATATGGAATAATTTTAGAAATTCTTTATTCGATTTCACTTTCCCTAATTCCATAAATCTTTAGTTTCCAGTCTCTGACAATATACAAGAATAAAAATGATTTTAAGTGGAAACTTTAATTTTATGCTGCGTACCTGAAAGCATTTTATTGGACCACTTTACGAAACACAATAAAATGAAGAAATTAATGAACCTCAAATACTGCTTCGACGATATTTCCGATAAATTTAAATTGGTTGCGAAAATTCTGAAATTGGATAATATTTTTATTACGGAATCCAGTTTTGTATTAAGATATCTGAATTATCAGATGTGCTATTAGTAGAATTATTAATTAATTACCAATTAAAAACGGACGAAGAAAACTCGTAATCGTATATATGCACTGATACTGAAATTTTATACGAGCAAGCTTTCGCATAACGTTTTGTTCATGATAAAGGTTTCAAAAGTATTGTTTAAATCCTCACCTTTCTATAGGGCTACCATGGTGGACCCATATGATAAAATAGAAATTGATTCCTTCTCGAGTAGAGCTTCTAAATCGAATGGGAAGCCGCTCATAAATCGGGTCAGGAATCATTTACTTGATTTAGCAGACGTATTTCGCAATATGCTCGTTCGAGCATTAACCATTTCTACCGGCAGGGCCACAGCAAATAGGATGAGAATGTAACCCGATAAATCCGTCAATGGAACCATCGATACGTAGAAATTAGATATCAGTTCCCTCTGTTTTGTTACAATTTTTAACGTGGCGACTAATTGAAAATTAGGTAACGCAGACGACAAATTCAATTATTTAAAATTCTAGTTATTGACTGATGGCACTCGAAACCAGTTTAACTCTAAATCCAAAATGATTTTATACACTTTTAACAGTTTCTAAAATATAAATAAATTTGATAATATACAAATTATTATGGAACGTGATATGACAATTTTTAGTGCAAAAAGTTAATTGTATTAATAAATTGTGAATCTCTACGTCAAATAACAATCTTATACACCAATTTTTAGGTAATAAAAATATTAAATAGAAAATTATCTTTTGACTAATTTTAGCTAGTTGAAAATAATATGTTAGGAAATATGATCGCTGGACTCGAATGTGTGTGATCGACGCTCACACTTAAACGTCTTACAAAATGATCTGGCACACGACGCACTATCCAGTCATTGGTATGTTACAGGTCGTTTTCAGTTAGGCGTGATCGAGACAAGTGCTCTTCCGTCATTCGAACCTCTATTATTGAAACGGTTGACGCTAATTTCCAGTAAAGAGATTATCGAGAATGCTAGCCACGTACTGCGTTGCTGAACATAGTAATGACTGCGCGGGAATATGCATAATAAATCGTAATATGTAAACCATGCCGAACGCCAGCAGGAGCCAAAACATTCTAAACTCCGTATGGCACGGAATAGTTATGCAACCGGAAACGTGATTGGCTACTCTATCAACTCTCGTGGCTCACGTTATCAGCGAAACGTTATTGGTTCGCACGCAGGATTTAACAAACCCCTGTACGCGTATTACTCGCTTCATGATTTTCATATGCGAACGGGTAAATATAAACATAAACGTGACATTGAATAATCGAGGAACTCAGCCGTGAGCCGACGTAGTCGGTTCATTTTTCTAAGCTCCAGGAACTTTTGGAACAAAACAGTCGGAATTATTTTAGATCTACCATTTACTTACTTCGTACGTCCTAAAATGATTATTACAGTAGAAACTCTCTTATCCGAAAGTTTATTTTTGTAATATCCCGATATCAAAATACTCTATTATCTAACAATATCATTCAAGTTCTCGACTAGGCGATAATGTGTCTAAATCAGAGCACGAAATTTAGAACGCAACACGATACTGACGACCGTCGCACGTCTTGCTCCTCGATGATCGCCTAAATGCTGCACATACACATATAAAGCACATACACACATTCTTGAGGTGATCCGTGCCGAAAGTGGCAACCATGGAGAGTGAGACGCGCGACGTGAGTCAGGAGGCGTGGCTCTCGCGATCCTAATGTTGCGTGCTGGTTAATTCCGAACTCTGATCTAAATAATACAATGATTATAGCATGGAATGTTTGGATACCAGAATATTTTAAAAATAAATATTCGGATAAGGGTGTCTCTACTGTATTCTGATTGTCTCATGTATTTGTTGATAATAATATTTTTCAAATGATTAAAATATAAACAGAAATTTCACGCACGATATTTTTACATAATAACAATTTCAACCGGTTCTCACTCCCCATCCATCATTCGATCATTAATAGATTTGTTCTCAATTTTCTCTCATCATTTGATTATTCAATTGTATCATCTTAGTAGAAATAACCCCACAGTCTTGTTATAATTGATCTTATTAATGAGCGAGTATAAGTCAAAATTATTAGTTGTAAAGAAAACAGAATAATGATGGAACAAAAATTATGATGAACGATTTTTGTGCTTTGAAAACTTGGTACTGAATATAATAGTGGAAAGCTCCATTTTTAGATGTAAGCAAATAGTTCTGCCACTCGTTTCTAGGAAACACAACGCTAACTGCTCGTTAAATAATCTGTTTAAACATAAATTACTCCGCCATTTTCAGAAGATTAGAGAGTATACAAAATAAAACAAGTACGAAGAGCATCAAGATCTTACGCATCTTGTTAATTTTCCAGTCAATTTTATTTGTTTATTTATCTATTAACGGGTGTAAACCCTTTGGTACATAAAGTCAGCTGTTTCATGTCAAGCTGAAACTTACAATTAAAACGAAAAAGAATCGATGCGATTACATTATTTACTTATATTTATAAAAATCCTGCTCAGACAGTCGGATTGACCGAATGAAGTTCTATGCTGTTCGTCTTGTAAAAGAAGATGACTTTATAATGATATTGCTTCCCTAAATTTTAAATTCCGTTTTTTCACGTGAAGCGCCGACTCCGACTCCTCCTACGCAATATTCATCAATCGAGGTGGTTTTTCTATACTTCGGAAAGTCGCAAAAACCGTTTCAGAGGAGGTCCTTCTATTTTCTATTTCGTGCTATATGTGTGAATACCTGTTACAACGGTCATACTCGACCGTTTCAATGGAATACATTTTTCCAGAGGTCGTGCTTCGAAATAGTCGAATGAACGTGGGCGATTACTGAGTGGGCCGAAAGAGACCGATCTGTTCCGGCGTATTCCCACAGGTTGGAAGATCCTTTCCAACAACGATTGATCCTCGTCGATCGAACCACTTCGGAGGGTGACCGGTTTTCTTTCACGGGGATAGATGACTTATATATAGGCTAGCAAAAGCCTCCGCGGGAATAAACGTCGAAGGGCAAACGAGAAATTGCTCGTGATTGCGATTATAATATCATGTCAGACTCCTTACGATGATTCGGAACATGATCTATTAAATACATCCCCCTCCACAAGTGTTAGGACACTGACAGAAAATGGAATAATAGATTTGAAAGACCCATAGGAAATTCTTATAATTTCTTCAATTTATTTTAAACCTAATTTTCCAGTATAATGAAAATAACATCAATTTTATGAAAGGGAATTAAATTTTCTTTTTGCCAATACATCCACCACGTTCTTAATTATTCCTTGGTCTAATTTCGGCATCCGTTTTATTAGTTCGTCTACTATTTCTGTTCTTATTTGGTTCCATGTATTTTGTACTATTATAAAATAGATATTAGAAAATACACATTTAGAAAATAGATATTAGAAAATACACATTTAGAAAATAGATATTAGAAAATACACACTTAGAAAATAGATATTAGGAAATACACATTTAGAAAATACATATTTTCCACATATTTAGTAAGTACATAGGAAAACGATGCGTATGGTACAGAGCGAGGAGTATGAAATGAACTCAGCATAAATTTTCAATGAATACAGTGCAATAAATGAGAAAAGTAATCGTAAAAGTGACAAACACATTTAACTTAACTTGTACTTTCAACAATATAATGCCATAAAACTCGCAGACATTACCTAAATTTAATTCTACCCATTTATCATTAATATTTAAATATTGAAATGAAGGTTGCCATATAATAAATATAAATTTTCTATCTGGTGTAGGAATTTTTAAGCAACAAATAAATGCTAATCAACGTAGCTAAATAAATCGTAGTTAGGGGTTAAAACCAGAAACACCATTTTATAGTGGTACCTCCTTAAAAAAAATGGCCAGAATTCGTAATGCCATGTGGTTTTGATGAAAATCGGTTATCTTTTGTTTTTGAGTTTGCTGAATTTGAATATGGTGTAAAAAGTGAAGAATTATAATCAGTTTATACTATGACGATTTTAATTTCGAACAATTTTTGCAATTAATTATGGTAAAAATGCTTATCCTCCCGATGATTTTGAAAAATTTCATTGGTCACGTGGTATGAATATGTTCAAAATGATATTAAAAAATATGAGCAATGATAAACAATATGATCGTATACAATGTACTGATGAACACAGCATAAACAATGGTAAATACGAACCCTAGACACATATTACTTTATTCTAGAATCATTTGAAATAATTATTTCAAATTGCAACAATATTGCAATAAAAGCAATACGTCATATGCTTTCGTTGTATGTACTTCGCATTTAATACGTGTATTTATTGAAATATCAAATTTGACTCGAACAGTTAAGCGTACATTCCTTAACTTCTGTCGGTAAACGTACAGTCATGCACGAAAGTATTCGAACACTAGTATAACTGTGACTTCTGCATCATATACATTAAAGGGACAAAAATCCTTTACGGTATATTAAAGTAGAGTATATAAATGTCAAAATACAAAAAACTTTCGATTTAGTATAAAACGTTGCCTATATAATTAAAACAATATAAGAAAACATCGAATTTTCACGCTACATAAGTATTCAGTTGATTACAAATCAAGTTGAAAAGTTATAAAAATAAATTTTTTCTAAATTTTTATTTCTAGTTTATACCTCTATTTTTTAACAATATGTTTCAAGTAGTTTGACATTTTAAAAATTATTACTTATTTATAGTAGTTGTATTATTACTTACTTATTTATAGTCTGTACTTTTTTGTGGCAATTTGTATGACCGAATTCACTTTATGAGGATCAACAGTCATGTATAAGACACGTGCAAATATAATTTGTTAATGTAATTGAAGAAATTTGTAAAAGTAGAATGCAATTTTGGCCCACTTACTCGTTAATATTGATATAGTATGAAAAAAATCAACCGGAAATGCATGCTAATGTTCGAATACTTTCGTGTATGAGTGTATTTCAGACAGTTATTTCTCACTTTCATCTCAAATATTTGCCCAGATCGGATATTTACCATAGCAGCTTTGTGCTGGCACATACTTTGAAAATTGTATCTTGGCCAACATTTTGGGTCAAGGTATCACTGTCCGGACGTATTCCCACAGGCTGGAAGATACTTTCTCGAGGATAGATGAATTATAGGTCGGAAAAAGTCTCCGCGGGAAAACGTCAAAGGGAAAGCGAGAAATTGTTCGCGGTTGCGATGAAACCCGGAAGCAGTGCCGCGTTTTCACGGGATTTTTATATTCGGCGGTCCGGCTATTTCGGAAAACAAATATTAGCTCTCGCGAAGGGCTCGTCCGCTTGAAAATTTCAAAGAAGAATTCTCCGATTCGCTACCGTGACTTTTTAACGAGCAACCGCGCATAATAGCCTTAGAAGCTCGTACAACGGGCTTGATGCCTGGCCGTGTATCTTTACAAGCTGCAGCCGAGACAACGCGCGATTTTGCGCGAGGGTCTGCGACCAGGGCTTTTTAAAATGTACATAATACTACACAATGTACTTTTGCACGAGGCCCACTTACAAAAAGTTGCTCGACAAGCCTTCCAAAAATATCAACTCTCTGCAATAAAATTGCGAGTGCTCTCCTTTGAGCGCGACTCGCGACGAATGAAGGGGGCTTCTTAGGGAAACAGTGTTAGCCACGTTTGAATGTACCGCGGCTTTAAAAGGTAATGGAACTTCAAATTTGCCATTGTTGAAACATTGTCAATATTTGGCGCGGTTTTGTAAAAGGAAATTGTACAACGTTAGATTGCTAGCATTTAAAAGAAAGACACATCTAGTTTCTGGTGACTTGAAACACGTCTTTAAAAACGTTGGGAAATTTTTCTCATGATTAAATTTACGGCAAATTTGAAGATCAAGGTTTCCACTTTAAAACGATCTCCTGACATTTCAGTACGATTTTTCTTAGTCGTTTTATTGAATTTTGATTGATTAGTGTGCCACGAACTTGCTAGTAACATAAGGTGCAACATGAGAAAGCACAACTGAATTTGTTTCTCATTTGTGTTTCATAAAACAGGTTAGAAAAATCGTACGTCAAGTTCTAAGGAATCGTTGTAAAGAGAAAGCTTTGACCTTCAAATTTATAGTAACATTAATCTTCAACAAAAATACTTAACACTTTTAGAGACATTTCAATTTGTAGTATTTTCGAGTCTTCAGTTTCGAAAATAAAAAATAACAGCTGAACTTCGTGAACCTTGGAATACGTCAAATTTTGAAGCACAACATATAATGAAATCGATCATTTGTTTATTCATTGTTTTATGTGAACGTGCAAATCTTGATTGAGTATTTTGCACTTCAACAATTTTTAATATTACAATACTTATAAAAACATGAATCATAAAATTGGGAATTCATATCTTCGATAGAAAAGACTTTAATTAATCTAAACCAATGATAGCAGTATGAAATACTGCTATTGAAATACTGCATTAAATAGACCAAAATGTTCAATTTGGTTTTCTGTTGCCAATAAAAATAACTGGAGTTTGTAATTCTATACGTTTGTTCACCAATATAATCAGTGTATCTGTCTGCTTTAATGAAACGAGATTAAATAAAGCTTTCCTTTCGGACAAAAATTGGATGCTCGAATGAAAAATACTTGCTGTCGCTCATGCCAATAATTCATAACCCACACGATAACAAACAGTATGCATATGTATGCAGTTAACTTATCAAGGGTATGCATAAGATTGATCTGATCAAATCAAACAGAAAACGTACCTTTGATGGATAAAATTGAGTCACATTGCAGGAAGAAAATAACTTTGATATTCAATACGGCTTGCGTGGGCGCTCCCTGTTAAAACGACAACCTGGTTTCAGTCGTAATTAAACATTTGAAAATGTTGTTCTTAGACTACAAATATAAATTCGTATAAATATAAATATATATAAAAATATAAATATATAAATAGCGTATAAAATATCAACGAAAAGTTGAATAAAATTCTATACAGACTTTAATTAAACTTTAATCACACTTTAATCCGACGAGTCTAGTCATAAATATCATAATAATTTATAACATTAAATATAGTGGGACATTTATGTTTGAACTTTGAACTGCTTTCGATGGCAAGTAGTAAAGACAAAGCATTCATCTGACGCGCGTCGTTCAGTGTCTCGTAAGCAGCGATACGTATCAAAAATTAATCAACCTGGAAAATTCTATCGAAAACTCGTATAATTTTTTAATCCGTTGTTTTATTGCTTATTGCTGGAGAAGAGAAACTTCAAAAACGCATTATAGACACATGTACAACACGCGTTCACGTCGAGAATAAATAAACAAGTTAATTGAATTTCGTGCAATGGTTACAATTCGTTCCCGGTTTCTCGATAATAAAACATATAACAAGAAGACACTTCATTTCAAGGTATCAAATTTATTTTTTCGCATGAAACTGTACTATTCGGCTGGTATTTTTCTCAATAAATATACGGCATCGTACAATGCTCGAAGAAGTAGCATAAAGGGGGAGAGAATTATTTATAATAAGATTTGGTACAGAGATAACACTAAGTTGGAGTTTTATCGCTGAAGCAGGAGATCAAACATCGTACGAAACCGTTCCAAAGTTACTTTTGTGTAGCACTGCCTTAATTAATGGACTGAATATCTCATGCCTCTTTCTATACAGTCGCGAATACAGCAAAGACTGTTTTCCGTTTGTCTCAAGAAAGTAAGCAATTCCCTTTGAAATCGCGCGAGAATAAAAAATGTTTATTTCCCCTTTCTAACGTTTCTCTCAGTAACGTTTGAATTACGCTTCACTAATTATATGTAGAGTAATCCTGATATCCTGTATACGTTTACAAGGGATTTAAACCAACAATTTTATTCGACAATTATATTTCTTTTAAATGGGGAAAAATACATCCGCTTCAGAACGCATTGCAATCCATATTCATTGGATGTTTTTGAACGTAAAGAAAATATTGTATATTTTATGTACGTGTACAGGTTTATCAGCGTATTGCAGATCTTTATGAAAAATAAAACGAATAGGAAGTTAATCCATTTTTTAATCATTTTGGTACGTTCAATATAATATCTTATAATTTGACTGCGGATCTTTGTGCAAAATAAGAACTGTTCAAGTTAATTTTGTGAAACATAAATTAGATAAAAATATATTTCTTTCTTTAATAACCGTAAAAAATTTACAATAATATAATAATTCTTTTAGTGTCGTTATAATTTTGTATTTGATCTATTCATTTCTGACATAAATGCATCAAATCCACAATCTATTTATAATGTACCACTTAAAATTTCATCTTCTTAATTTTATTATAAATACATTTATTATAAATACAGTAATTATTACTGTTCTTTTATTTTTTTACCAGGTATTTGAATTAACCCTTTGTACGCGTAGTCATTTTAACTCTAAATCCAAAACAGTTTTTCTGATTTATAGTATTTCCATTTTATACGACTTATTGCATTTTGTAGATATGAAATCGAGTCTTGTGACTCGTATAACAGTTACAGTTTTAACAATTTTTTTAAATATAAGTAAATTTGACAATGTATAAATAATTTCGGAATGTGATACAACAATTTTTAGAGGCGCCACGAAGTCACCACTCGAGTTAACTTTATTTTGAAGGACTTAGACGAGTATAGGTGAACTTAATTGCGCATTTCATATTATTATGCTCGAGACTTTATGTCTACGATCATTCATCATGGTCATTATCGGAGAAATGATTCTATCATACAGCGCATACACGTAATATGCTTAAACTGATATTCTGCCACGTGACTATATAATTCAGCTTCTCAATTTGGCTTTGTTTATGTAAACGGTTGCATTCATTCAATTGAATCACACTAGAATAGCACTAGAAGTGAAATTACATTTCATTAAATATTGTCGGTTAAATTGTCCTTGCAACGTGTGTTTAATGAAATGACACAGTTGCGGATCTTTGCCACCGAAAAATGATAAATCAGTGTTGTATTTTACACGTCTATTGCATCGTAACACAAATAAGACAATTTTATCTAACAAACCATCGATGCATAGTTCAAACGTACATTACGATTGCAAGCTTTGCGACAATTCTTTTACTGTCAGAGTTATGTCAAGGTTGGAAGAATAAAGCAAGAATGAACATATTTGATTCAAAAATATATTGCGCTAAAGTAGTTGAATCTGCAGAAAGCACGCCAAGGCCGAGAACGTCAAGACTCTCAGCATAGGCAAAAGTAAATTGAATAAGTAAAATAAAGCTTCTTGAGGTGGAGGCACATTTTGTAGAGAATTCCTTGCCCATGAGCTAACTGAATTGCAACCTGGGAGTGGCAGAGCTCTCGTTCACTTACTCAATTTTTGTGCGTACTCTTGAATTGAACGTAATTATTTTTGAAAATCTTTGCTATTTAATAAATAAATCTTATTGTCAACGTAAGATTTAAAGGATCCTTTAAAGGATACTGCAAACTCGTCTTACTGTTTCAACCTTCTATGGTCTAAATTTTTTATATTAGCATAAAAAAATGTATGTAACTAGAAACCAGGAGATATAAATCTTCGTATTTTACGACAAATTAAAAAATTTAAAGAGATTGAATCTTCTCTGACGCGTGAGGTAAAAGTTTAAATTCATGATACATAATCTCCGTGCCATGATGAAGCAGGAACGTAGATATTTTTGCAACATTATGGCCAAAAGTTAAATTTGGCTCAAACATATGACAAATAGGTATGTCTTCTCAATGTTACATCGACCCGCTGACGGTGAATTGTTTAAAACTTTCTGATTTTTCAAACATTTATTTCAAACATTTATTTTATCCCCTAAATCAAGAATTTTTATTAAAAATTCCCGCATATTTACGGCCGTGGTCAATTTGTATACAACAGTTTTGTACAGAATTGTTTCAAAAACTGTAGAAAACAATAACTCAATTTTATTGCAAAACTAAAAGAGCTGGTTGACAAATTATGGCTTCGAAACAAATGCACCGAGTTCACAAATTACTTTTTAATTCTCGTGTCAGTCTATTTAGTGTTGATACTTTGACTTTCGTGTCTTCCATATGCATAGTTCTCACGCGACAAGAAGGCACCTCTGCGTTTACATTCCCCCTCTTACTTGCTGCGGCAGTGGGGCAGCTAATAAGAGGGGAGGATATGCAAACACAAAGGTGCCTTCTTGTCGCATGAGGACAAGAATGAGTGACAGAATTATCATGTCTTCTTAATTTTATTAGGATACTAAAACCATGATAATGATTTAAAACTAACTAATGTCGTACAACTAAGCTTTCCCATTTTATTTTCATCAAATACAATACTTTAATTATATGAAATGTTTGAGGTTCTTGACGCGACAGTCAAAGTGTTGAACGTTGAATTTTTATTGCACATATACTCGTTTGGCATGCCGTTTTCAAAGCGCAGTATATTTCAGGTCTTTTTTATTCTCAGTGTAATTCACGCACCGACAACTATCTAAAGCACAAAAGAATCATTTCGAGTGCTCGTCCCGCGGTTTATGACACGTGCCCTCGAATTATGGAAATTGATATAACAGGGATCAGCTTTTATATCTCTTGGCTCCGTGAGCCATCACATGTTTTGTTTATTACATTTCCATTGAATTCATAAACCGTATTTAATCCGCTTTACATTCGAGTTTTCAGTATCGACAGGTTTTTACACGACGCTTGCAAAGTGGTATGGAAACGGATTTGTTTTTGTATTATTTATTGGGAAAAGCGAAAATGAAATGCGGCAAACGCTTGTTCAGGTTATTGCTTGTATCAGAAACACTCGTTACTGAACTGTTGTTGTTTATTCACAATAGAAATGCTGCGTATCGATTACGACATATAGAAATAATGCAAACATTAATTTCATTCCATTTGTTGTAAATAATATTTGTTGTTTCCCATTTTTATTTAACACGTTGAGCGCCACGCGAATTCTTAAGAAAATCCCCGTCAGGCCACGCACACTGCTTAGAAGCGCTGGTATTACGGTATAGCAATAAATACAAATGAAGTAAATTTTAAATAAATTTTCAGTCATTACTGAAAACAATGTAAATTTTTTAGTTTTATATCATATCGTACACTGTCATTCTTGGCGCAGCCTGAATGAAAAGTTAGTGTCAGTCACCGGTGGTTGACGCGGACTAAACGGAAAGTTTAGTGTCAGTCACCGATGGCTAAAGTGGTCTAAACGGAAAGTCTAGTGTCAGCCATCGATGGCTGACGTGGCGCTCAACGTGTTAAAGTCGCTTCAACCGCTTGATTTTTAACGACTATTATCCCAAAAGTCACTCACAATCCGAAAATGAGAAGTTCCTGAGATTATTCGTAGTAACTTTTTCCTTAGCACAAATGCAATCCGTGGCTTTGTTTACGAATTATTAACAATAAACAGCGATCAATGAGAGGCGAGATCAGCTAGCGCGAGGCAGCCCAGCCAATGAGCGGAACTGGGCTTTTCCCAGGGTCACTGGTTTTTGTTAATAACTCGTAAACCCTTCAATTCCCGATTGCGAGTGACTTTTGAGACACACTTCAGTCATTAATTTTGTCTTATTTGTGTATTTGATAAAGTTGTTGATTTTTATTTTAATGTTTCGACTGATTTCCTTTCACCTATCCGTTTTTGCCACAATTGAAATATAAATGAACATAAATAAATAATAAATATAAATATAAGTAATAAATACCCATAATTGAAAAGTACTCAGCATGCTTTTAAATTTTTAAACGCACTTACGTTTTTATCAGCTTTTCACGTGGCTCAATCGAACGCAACTACATTAAGGTAATCACTTACTATAGTTGCATTTCATTGACCTTGTTAGAATTACATCAAGATTCTGAGTTGCCGTAATAATTTTCGGCAATGCTATAGAGCCAACTGGCATAAGACAGGTCTCGTTTCAATCTAGTCAACAATGCGATGAGGGAATAGTGATAAGCCAGTGAGTGGAAGTAAGATAGAAGCAAGCAATCAACCAATGAAGCAATCGTAAGGTCGAGTTCACTAATCTGTATAATCACATTAGTGCTATAACCACGGCTACAGGAAGAAAATAATGTGCAGCTCACGCTCAGTTAAGCGATCGAAATCTACTGATGTAATGTGATTAGTAATTCCATTGCTATTATTAATGGCGACATTCTGAAACAAGTAACAAAAATATATAGAATAATAAAAGTTAGACCGATTTTAATTATTTTATACTATGAAATTAGTTTAATTTTAACGAAACGGTTTTCAACTTGCGCTTATGAGATACATAATATTTTTCACTTTTTTTTACATTTGAAATATAATTACAACATTTTTCCAATTATTTGCAACCAGTCTTTCGTATTCTGGTTTAAAGTACCATTTGCATAACAACTTTCGTTGAATCGAAATTGTCTGTATCTAAAGTAAATTTATTTTATTTTATCTTATTTAAAATGTGATTGACAAATACAATATTTTAAAAATTGCAAGAGATTATATGTTTTATGTATGTCACATTTAAACGGAGTGAAGTGTCAAAAACGAAAATAGCAGTGAAAAATAAGAATGACATATTTCACTGCCTCTCATAAAAGCTGTCCACCTCACCCTAATCACTCTGGACCGATGACATGTGCGTGGGATAGACAGTTATTATAACTGTCGATATATCTCATGCCTTTTCTTTTAAGAAACATATCATAATACAGCGATTGTCAAAAATTATGATAAAAACTGATGTGGAGTGATTTTATGGGTAAAGAACGAATCGAAAACGTACAATAAAGTTCGCATAAATTACATCTCATTTGAAAAAGAGAAAAGTTTTAGTCGAATTTAAATGGGTTCGCTAGATAGAATTGGATTTTCTGGGAAACAAGATTTGCAACGACAAAAATTCATTCCATATTTTTTTCTTATTTTCACATGCAAAATTTGATTATACCGTCCGTATTGGAAGTTGGCCAAATACACGTGACTCATGACAAAAATTTTCAAATTCGATTTCAAATTCTATTCGAAATTTCCGGCTCTCCTTTTATATCGAAAACTGGTTGAATATAACAGCTTTAATAGTTCAAGAAGTTTTAACCTTTGATTCTCGAGCCAAGTGTTTTAATGCACAACTCCTGGTATAAATAGATAATGTATAACACATTTCTCAAAATTTTCATTCCAGGTTCAGATAAAAAAGTTTGAAAACCAGAGGTTTTTTATTTATTTATTTTTTTATTATTCCAAGTAATAACAGAATTTAAAAAGAAGTATTTCAGTCATTGTACAATGAACTAGTCCTCTTAACATTTATAAAAAGATTCAAGTCACTTAGATCAGTTTTAAAAAAGTTATCGCACTTTTAAAAGGCGATCGAATATTTTTTATTAGGGGTAGTAATAGTAAGGGGTAGAAACGGGATTAATAATTTGGGACCTTCTATTAAAAATATTATTACACTTTTAAAACACTTGTTAAGAATAATATTATTACTTTCATATATTGTACAACCTATTGAAACTTATTGGACAAAAATTGTAGGAGTTACAAAACGTTTTTCTTTACAGATAGTTCCAACGATAAAAATGATCCTTAAGAGTTTATAAATCACTCTGCAATAATAAATTCTTTAAAAAATCAATTTCGAGATAAGCGTCTTTAAAGCGTGAAATACGACTTACTTATATTCGGTGTTATAACTTTGGCAGACATGCGAGCATTTGGATGAACCTTTATCAAGAACGTTTGCAAAGAAAAAGGCTCTCTGAATTGAAAAGAGGCGAATTGATTCGCTGAGATTACAATGCTGCGGTGTCCTTAACACCTCGATCCTTATCGCACTCTCAATACCCATAAATGTTCCACGATGATTAATTGGCCTTGTTTCAGAGCGGCGGAGAGGGGGGGGGAGTCAAAGTTTGACGCATAATTGCGAATTGAAAGCGGGTTAGCGGAGATTTGCCACAAGATTCAGCGCGTTCGTGCCGTTCGAGGGGGAATTCGCTTTAAAGTGCACAAAAGCATTCAGCAGCGCGCACTATCACGCGAATTTCACGAAACCGTTCGAACACGAGTTCGCTCGATCGTAGTACGTGTATTGATTCGATCGAGCAAGCATGTTTCGCGCTCATAGAAATCTCATCAGTGGATCGATAAAGGAGACGCGAGAGTATCGCGAAATGTTCTTTTTAAGTCGCCTATAGAACATCCAGCCTCCGGTCTTAACAGATCCTTTGGGGTTTAAAAGAGATACTTTTTCGGTGCGCGTGGAATACGTAAAAGCGATTGACAGAAAAGGGGCCTCGATAAATCAAAGAACAAATAACAGAATCGTAGATGGTATCGAGGAACGTTTGGAAAGCGGAGATTCGTGAGCAGAAAGGATGTCTTATCTGACATAAACCGCAGCAAAGTCACATATACCATTGGCGAGCAGAAACGCGACCGAAAGAAGGGTCTCGAAGTTTTCAGTATTAAACGCATACAGCGATAAACTTAACCCCGCTTTGGGGATAAAACTTTCGCCTGATAAAGTTCTTCGAACGGAACGGGTTCGTCGTAATATAAGATTTTATAGCATTATTGAGTGTTTAAACCGGATCAATCATTTGGAATTCGGTTCGGGCTGAACTTATGACGACGAGATTTAGGTTATCAGAGAATGCTGCGACTTCTACTGGGGCAGAGCGTTATAGCCGAAAGTCGGGTATACAGGGTGTCCGAAAAGCGTCTAACAATCCGGAAATGGAGGATAACGAGCGAAACTGGGCTTCGTCTAATTGTTGACTCAGCCGTCTCGCGTCAACGGAGCACGCTTCTCGCTGGTCAATGTTTTTAGTTAATAACTCGTTAATAATACCTCGGAGAACATTTTTGTAACGAAAAAAGTTGCTTGAAATGGCCTCAGATATCTTCCATTTCCGGATTGTTAGATATTTTGGGACACCCTGTATATTTCTTTCCGCTACAAACAAAGTCTTATTTACGAAATTTTTACTAATTTTGTGAATTTATAATCAAAATGGATAAATTGAACGTAAAACGATGAAAACACTGCTGTTGTATCGTTTCCAACTTAAGAAAATGATTCAGAAATTAAATGAATTTGTATGAAGTTGCTGGGCCCTACATTGATTCAGACAATTTTTATTTTTCATAAAAATCCGCTTAAACAATTTATTCATAAGAATTTCTGTGCAAGAATTTCCTAGATCTTCGAATGTAAATTTGATTGATTGCGTATAGACTTTGAAGTATTACGGCAAATATTTCTTGTAAAAAGGATCACCAGATTCGCACGAATAATTGAATTTACGAAGCAGAATCATGTCAGCAGAAATGAATATGCGAAAAGTACTGTAACATAAACCGACTTTTTCGGGAGATTAAAGTTCTCAATACAATCTAAAGAATTATCTATATAGTTGAAACGCACCAGAAAATACATAATGCAGCGAAATGCAGCGTGCATAAATCAGCTTAATAATTCAATTAATAAATACCGATATTGAATAAATTGTAAATCGGCTTACACCTTTCAAGCGGGTAAATCATTGAACTCGGAAAATCCGTATCGAATGAAAATACGCGCAAAGTGATCATTTAACTGATTCTTTCTTGACGCAGTCTGGATTCAAATCTTATTTAAAAGTTTTGTAAAGTACAATTACGGATTACGGTGAAGCAATTTATTTAAATGTTATTGACGTTCGCACTTTGGAAAGAATTACTGCTTCCTTAAACAAGGTAAATATAAAGACATTATTTTTTATTACAGTTTCAAAAGATTTATCCTTTCCAATATCAATCAAAATAAAGAAATGAGAAAAGTAACATAATAATTTCAGTATTAATAAGGAACTTCTATCCTTTATCCTATGATTTCATTTACAGCTACGTTGATTAACAATTATATTTATTTTTATATTGTTTTTCAAAAAGAGTTCTATTTAATTTTATCTCTACAATGAGTAATCTTTTTGTTAGAGTTAGGGATTGAATAAATAATCTCTGTACCATGGACCGTAATTTATTTATAATATAATAAAGTAATTGTTAGAGTTAGGAACGTGCCACATGGTCACGCTTATTCGGTTCGTGAGACTCTGCTTTCTTCGCGCTCGCTTGTCTCGCGCGTTCGGATGTTACATCCCCACTCCGCCACAGTTCGGCGGTATACAGTGCCGTATGTATTGGCATCAGAGGGAGAAACATTGGAAACCTTAACACTTTTAATTGATGAAACAAACTTGTCTTAATTCTAATTTCTGTAAAATAACGTATGAAAGTTAAAATTTACATAGATTTATTAATCAGATTCTTTTTATCATTTTGTTATATCATAAGTAAACTAAATTTGTATTTCTTACTTTTCGACTTCAAATACTTCCTAAATACATCATTTTCATATTTTTTAATATCGCAAAATTCTGGAGAATTAACTATGTATTTCTGAAAACATTTATCAGATCTTTCGAAAAATTGATTCGTTTTTCAACAAAATTTCGTTTCATAAGGGTGTTAAAAAAGCACTTAATTCGTTATTTTAGCCAATAAAAAATTGGATTTGTACAAGCATAAGATTTCAAAGTTACCAGAAAAATGTGAAGAAGTTTTCCTTTTCTACTTTAAACATTTCTAAAATCGTCTTTCATTTTCTCGCGAAAGTACGAAACAACTTGCCAATCGATCCAATAATTGTTATAGTGGATGTACGAAAATGAAAACCGTAATTACACGAAGAATATACATGACCAATCTGTCCTAAATTTTCCTTTCATTTTGACGGTCGTGGTCTCTTTAGAAGAAGCAGTCCTCGAATCTGTTTCCTTTCTGAAGGTAAGTTCCCCTAGACCCACGGAAAGTTTCATTCCTCGGAACGCTTAAACGGTGCTCGAACGCTCCGAGATCAAAGGGAATGATAAAAGCGGGATAATAAATAACGGGATGAGGATTTTCGTAAAACTGTTAGATAGAAATGAGGCTTCGGGAGAGGGAGGGATCGTCTCGTGGAAATTAGCGTCGGAATATCACACAGCCCGGATAACAGATCCTCAATTACAACAGATATTATCGTACGGCTTTCGTTGTAATCGTCAGACTTCTGACTGCCCTTTTTACTACGTCGGAAACTGCAGCTATAAAACAAATCAAGGTCGTGTTCTACACGAACACGTTGGAACCTTTGTGGTCTTTTCACCTGCAAGTCAGTTCGTTTAGCAACCTCCTGCATTTCAATTGAATTTGTCGAAATTCAAGAGAAAAGAACACTTGAAATTATATAATGATTAATTCTTTATGGTCTGAATGGTTGTACAAAAATATATACAACTCGAAAGCGGCAAATATCGTCTATTGAAATTGATACCTTGCTACGTGAATAAAGAGTTGTAAGTTATGATATATAACTTCCTCGAGCACGTAAGAAAAATAAAAGAACAAAATACTTTTGCCTCGTTGCAGATAAAATTGAAATCTGGTTTAGAAACATGACCAGTATGTGACTTCAAGGAGCTATAGGATAGCTATAGGAAAGGGTGTACAATTTATCAAGTTTTAAATTAAAGGATTACAAATGTATAATTTGTTAGAAAACAATTTCTGCAAATATTTGACATTTGAATTGATTCTATCAAAGGAACGAAGTATTATTTGATTTATTAAAAAGATTTGTTTGCAGTATACGACAAGAAAGCGAATCGTAATTAAAATGTATTACGTACTTGCTTTGATTAAGCTTCACCAAATTCTAAAGCAGACATTTCATTTCCGAAAATAATTGCTGCGAATATTCCTTATGACCTAGAACATTGACGGGAACTAAGGACGATCAATTGCAAAAGTTACAGTTTTGAAGCGAAGGGTGTTGGAAGATAGAAATCAGGAGAAGCTGGCACTTGAAATGTAATGCGAACGCGGATGAGTCGAGATAAAGGGCGAATGAAATACTTACTAGCGATAAGGGATGCGACCTAACGTCGTGGGAATTTCCCTCTTGGTTCTGCTATTAGAATATCTAGATAAAGGGAATAGTCATACTTGAAAACTGTATTTTTTGTGTCGCGTGTAAATAAATTCAGGATGAAATTGTTAATAATTATAGCATTCGCATTAAGAACAGCGTTGAGATCAATTAAATTTTTTGTACTTATGACGAAAATGGATAAATGAAATTGTCAAAAAAATTTGAGAATGCTACTATAATATTTTCGATTTATTAAAACTCTCAAGGAAACAAAAACATTTCATAGAACTTTTGTTTTTTAATCATTGACGGTTCATGGCCATTCACGGTTCAATTATCGTCATTCAATTGAATTTCCGTTTCCATAGGGATTCGTCACAATACAAAAATACATAAATACTAATTGTCGAAATTGTTTAAAAACGATTACTTAAACGCCAAAGTTATCAAAAAATAAATTCGAAGTACATTACTAACAAGAACTTGAACTCAAAATCTGAAGTAGTCAATTTCCACTTTTCTTCGTTAAACAATCAATATTGTTTCAAAAGTCGATTACAATACCTTCGGACAATCCAGTATACACTCCTCTCCAAAAGTATTATTATTAAATTCTATGGCATCATACTGTCGACAGTATCCCTTTCGCTGCAGAGCGCTCAGAAAAGAAGTGCGCTCTCCGCAGCCGGCGCGATGGTAGAAGATTGTCCGCACGGATAATACAATACGCTAGTAATTAATTGTGCCCATTGATAGGGGCGTAATTTATGGATAAAATTATTTGATTATCCTTAAAGAATTAATGGCCATTATTTTTTAGATATTCAAAACAAATACACGGCGCCTATAGGCGCTGTTCGCTCAGGAGAAGCGTCTATAGCTGAGCGCCTATAGGCGTTGTTCGCAGCGAAAAGGTTAAGTTATGAGTGTTTGTTACTTGTGCAATTAGTTTACACATTTATTATCGCATATGCTAAGTTCATTTCGGACGAAATTAGTCCAAGACGTAATTAAAAAACGCGGTGGATATGTCGACGAAAAGAACATTTAATATTCTTTTGTAAAATTGACGTTACGTTAAAATTCTACGAGTGTCCCGGTACTTTTGAAGGGGAGTGTACGTTCCACAAACTAAATGGCTAATCTCATTACAGAGCTGCTCACAAGACGAACGACACAATGCATAAATGTCAGCTACGTTTTAGAGCCATTTTTCAATTGCCAAGATCTATTTTGTTTATGACGCGAATAAGCCAGCACCGTCTTCGGATATTGCACGACAGAGAATGTTTCGGAACATTCGTAAATGTTGGGGAATGAATAAAAGACTTGGAGTAGCGTGGAGGATTCTGGCAACTATTTGGATAGCGACATCGGTAGCTCCTGTAAACGCTGTGATTCGTTGAAAGCGATAAATAAAGCTGGAAGACCGGCATCCGTCTCCGGCGATTTCCACCGCCCGAACGATGCTCTTACGTGGATGATTTTGTCAACGTAAATACAGTTTACAATTCCAGGGCACGATACGCAACCCGCGCCTTTTAATTTCGCAGCGATAATTCTTTGTTTGCGGACAGGCGAAGTTATTGGAACCTCCAGTCGGTCGTTATGTCGATGTTCTATGCGATACATGAAGGAAATCGATAGTTTCATAGTTTTGAAAATTAATTCGTGTCCTGCGATTGTGTTCTATGGTAACATGTTCCTACCAAAATTATTCGTTGTATAGTTCCATTAGATTTTACTGTCTACACGAATCTTTTCAAATACAGCTATTTGCATATAAGAAAGTGCATCTTTTATATACGTTTAAATAATTTATTTAAAATAAATTTTGCACTACGCTTTAATAAAATAAAATAATTTTATTTGTTGATCACAAGTTAATTAAATAGAATATTCTGAATTATCGCATAAATATTTTCAAATAATTTGAAATGTTATGATAAAAATTTGTTACAATCAATAAAATATTTTATTTTGAAGAGTACATTTGAATACACATTTACCGCCTGTTTCTTACAATTTTGAGGAAAATAATTTTTATTTCGTAGGAAAATTCGCAGTTTACCAATATACAAGAAAGAAACCCGAGATCTGTTCCCCAAATTGTAGTAAAGATTAATAAAAAAAGTCATATTAACAAAATTACGAACAAAAAATTCTATAAATATCTGTTTGAATTGTAAGTTAAATGTTTTCACGAAAATGTTTGACATTATTGAACTAAAAGTTTGACACGTCATAAGTAATACACAACACTGATTCCGTTCATGAGAGACTCATATTCGTGATATACTAAGGAACATGCAGATTTTGAGTACAAAGAACAGGACAGACGTGAGTTTAACACGCTGTATAATTTTACTTTATTTGTTTGATATTAATTGACCTGTTTTCGGTGTTTTATACCGTTCAGTCTAACTACTCTAATTTGATAGCTTCACTTTCATGGGCTATACCAAAAATTACGGTATAGGGACAGCGAAGTGTAGCCTAATTCTAGCCGAAAGGCTACATGCATTTCGAGACTCGTAACCTAATCTAATCGGTAGCGTACCAACTTCTGGAAAAGGGTCGGGCACGAAATACGCGAATGAAGGGCTAAACTGATCCAGCAAAATCTACACAGAGTGCAATAACAGTGGACTGTGAATCTTCATGCAGAATATTAATGTTCTGCATTGATTATAAGAAATGGAAGCCGAAATTTCGTTTCTACACAAATGATTTCAGTGATCTGGAAATAATATATCGACATCCTAAAATTCTAGAATCCTTTCTACTGTTTGTATCTCACTTACTTAGCTTACTATAAACTCATCAAACTTCAAATTTAAAATAAAAACCTTTTCTTAGAAAACTAAGTTTTTGAAGAAATAATTAAGTAAAAGATTCTAGGACTAAACTTCACTCATTTCTGCTTTAGAATTTACTTAACAAATTGTGAATGATTTGTAATATTATATTGTAAAGAAAGACGTATTATATCTCAAAAAGAAAGAAATTGCTTCACAGTATTTTAAACAAGAAATATAAGAGAATTTTCATTCTAAGCAACGTATGGTGTATTTATGTGGACTTTTAATTCGTGTTAATATTTATCGACACCAAAGATAATGTGCTATTTATTTTCTTAATAATCCGCAGCATGGTAATATTCAACAAATCTTAACAAGAGTTAATGGAAGTTAATGGATTCTGCACCATTATCTGTAAATGATACGGTAGAACCGCGATTATCCGAACTGTTAACATCTGAATTTTTAACTTTAAACACGTTGTATAAGTAAACAGATCAATCTGAAGCAACCTATACACAAGAATATTTAATCTGGCACTTTGATAATACAACTGTTCTATTATTCAAATAGAATAATGAATAGAATAATTCATTAGTTCGGATAATCGAGGCCATACTGTATATACTAAAATAATGAGTATTAAATAAACGGCAAAGATAGCCACGTTCGTAAGCTTGATGTTTTTAAAACCAATATTTTTAAAAAGTACAACTCTATAAAATGATACGTATTTCACAGTTTCCACCTGTTCTTCCATCTGGAACTAATGGACACAGGAAATGAAAATGTTATTGAATACTTTTCTCCAAATTGAGCTGTTACGATAATCGTAGCTAATGTGAAGTATTTTTCCATGAAATCTCATTTTACTTTGTTCTTATATTACAGAGTAGGAACTGCAGAAGAAATATTAGATAAAATACATGCAGTACGGAATAATTTTACAATCTTTCAATTTTACAATTTACAACTGTTTTCTTGTTATTTGTACTACACACCTTCCGTAAGAAAGCACATTTTCACAAGGAAAGTTGAAAATATCGTACAATTTAAAAAATTGAATTAACATTCCGGGAAAATTAATTGGTCAATCGTGAAAATAATATTGTTGATTATTTCATTTCCTATTGTATTTCATAAGCTAAACAGTATGCATAGAACAATATGCATTTAGAATTAAAGAAAAGTTTCCTGCACTGATTTAAAAATTTCTTATCCGTTTATCCGTTTTCTTGTTATTCAAAAATCCGCAGATGCCATAAGTGCATAAACATCTAATAATAATTAATCATTCAATTCCTAGATAAAATTCTTTAATTAAAACATAAAATAACTTTTAAATACAGGAACTACACAGATATTTATTTATTTGCTTTAATAATTTTAATGAGTGGTCTGTAATACAATAATATTTTCAGATTGTTCATACGGTTTGCTACTGACCAATGCACTCAAGCAAAATTGTCTAATCCAACAATTTTCTGTCATTTTCAGGTATGGTTTAGATGACCGATTTTATTTATATCTTTCTAACTAATTCTCCAACAGAAAACGATACGTAAAATAAATTAAGTATAATCCGACAACGATTAATAATCTAATTGCGATCTGATAGTATGAACAAACGTTGCGGAGGATCCGTCACTCAAAAGCTCACGCGTAAATACTGCGGGCAGCGCATACATCACGAGGACAACATTACATATTAAAATTCCATAACCGCAGACAGTTTTCGCCCGTATCTCGTAATCGTTGATGCCCCTGGAAATCTGTACCAACAAGGAGAAATCTCAGTCGTTAGATCATTGATTTCGATAAAACTTTTTCTGACGAATCTAGAGCAAAAATAAGCCGACTCATGTTTTGCCATTTTCGACATAACTCTTTAATTTTTACGACCAGTCTGTGGACTCTATACATTTATAACAGAAATTCGTAGATCAAATGTAAACCAGTAAAACATTTAAAGAATTTAAAAAAGATTTCGACTTGCTAAAATTATTAGGAAACGAAATAAATGTCTACGTAGCTCCTGCGTCTTACAATTAATACACAATTTTTATTTTGCATAAAAATTCGCAATTTACTAATGACAAATATTGGATTAATAGAATCTTTAATAAAATGGTGGAATATTGATATTGTGTTTTAATTGTTCTTATGCCGCGTATTATGCATTGCATTGTACATCGCAACAAAATTCTACTAAATTGTAAAAAAGGTTTAAAAAGGGAACACGTGTAAAAGATGATAGGAATTTAGCAAATATTATGAACTGAAAAATAAAAAATAATTTATTAGAAAAATCTAAATCGGAAAAATAAACCGTAGGTACAAATATTCGAGAACCTAATCCGTATTTGTGGCAATCGTAATGATTAAATGTAAAATATTGTGATAAACAATGAATACACAAACATACGTAGATTGAATACAAAATATTAAAAGCATTTGAAGAATTTATAAATGCTGCTATATTATGTTCAACTCGCCCGAATTATTGGAAAAAGGAACAGATGTCTACGTAACGTTTGCACCCTGTAATTAATCAACGCAACTTTAATTTCGCACATAACTCCGCAATCTAATAACGAGTATTGGCGAAAACCACAAAAATATGGACCGGCTTATTTTCGCTCTAGAATCGTCGGGAAAAGGTTTCGCCAAAATCGATGACCTAATGCGACTGCGACCTCACCTTGCAAGTACGCGAGCTTCAATTATGCGTGTTCGACCGCGAACATGAGTTTCGCTTTTTTCCCCACAACCGGAGTAAATCACCTTTTTGCGAAACGCGTGTCGCACAGCAGGCGCACCGAACGCTCTCAAAATAACGTTTCGCCGTCACAGAGGCTTTGCAAGATAAATCCTGAGTAAAACAACAACCACAAAAGAGGGATTGCCGCATTCGATCGCGCTTCAATGAATCTTTATACTTAACGATGCTTCGGCGTTCGCGTTCGCGTTCGCAAGGAGAAGCAATCTCGACTCGTTTGTACGGCTAAACGGTCTACATTCGACGAAAGATAACGCGCGTCTGAGAAATTACGCAGACTCTCGGAGCTCGTTTTTTCAACAGTGTTGCTCACTATCCTAAACTTTGCAGCCCACATTATTGGTTCCTATGCAACTTTAAACTTTCAATTTGTAATTTAAAGTTATGGGTCCGTACAGCTTCCATATGGAAATAGTTCACCGCACGTCGGCATGCCGCGTTATCGTATCGAGTTTCTAATGATGCGTATCAAAATTGGTTCAGACACATATATTCGACAAAATTAGACGATAAATGAGGTGATGGAGTTGTTGCAGTTTCGATGGCGTAGCTACCGCAATAATGCGCACAATTGTTGATAAAGATCGCTTAAATAATGTTCTATCATAATAATAACAATAATAAATCGTCTATATTATACAGTAATCGTTGAAACAAGAAGGAAAAATAACACTGTGCAGGAAGAACATTATTTATACCTACTAACTAAGAATTAAGATAATGATGAGAACGAATTTTGCGTGGGTTCACGGGATGCACCGCGTTTTAATAACGTTGTTATTATATCTTACCGGTAAATGTAGATTATTAAGTTTCCATAAGGACCAATTAATTTGATATTCAAGGATAATGTTTCCAACGGCTTTCATGAACGTAAGATTTTACATTTAGTTTTACATTCACAATTTGCAATATACGTCAAAAGTTGATTAAGACCAGCTAAAGTTTTTAAAGAGAAAAGAAACACAAGACATTTCTTTAATTGCATGATTTTTTCATAAATTACGTTCGCTTTAAAACATTTCTCCGTGTAACAAAAATTACTTAGGTTTTCATATGTAAGTTACATTTAAAAGTTCGTAAAATTATTTGCCAATCATGTATTTACATATATAGAATTGCAAAAATAATTACGTATATTTTTACCATTTTTAGTACTTTAATATTGAAATGATTCAGTTCTTTTAACATTTCAACACATCATTAACAAATTCCCAAGAGATTACTCAATCTCTTTGCTTCTCACTGCATCATATTTTTACTATAACGCAACGGTCAGCAAAAATTTGCATTGCAAGCGCAGTAAATAAAGCTCTTGATAAACAACGACTATTGTTAAAAAATACATATAATCCTTTGCAATATTCACAGTCTACGAAGAGGAAGCAAATAAAAAGAGTTACAGTATTCACAGTTTACAGACGAGAGGAAAATAAAAGTTTTCGCATTTTTACGATTATGGCTTCGCCATTTCTCTACGGTCATATGTACTAACTTCGCATAAAATCTTGAGCATCCGTCGATGTTTCTTTTTCCGAAAGAATTCCCGTTCATCGATCATCGAATAAACGATCAAATGTTATTGCGCGGTAGTGTATCAGTAATAGATGATCGATACCGTGTTGTAATAATATATCGCTGTCAAGGGATTCAGTCTAACAAGTTCGAGTTCTTGTAATTCTCTCGCATGTATTCTATCAAATTAAAGCTATTTACAAAATTCTTTCAAAATAATCAATGGAATTACAGTATCCAAGATTGTCATTATATTATATTACGTCAATATTACGCTTTTACATTATGATAATAAAATTTTGTTTCGTTCAACTTATTTGTGTCTTTATCGATTGGAATAACAACTATATCCTTGTCAATTTTTGGATATTCAATTAATAAAATGTAAAAAATATTTGCAAGATATATTCCATCTTCAGAAATTCCATCTCGTCGAGATGAAAAGGAATTACTTCAAATGATTACTATAGCCGTATGAGAGAGATCAAGAAGATAACGAAATGTATTTATTTTCTGCAATATGCAGTACTGGAAGAATTTAAATTTCACGACACTTTATATATTATTTTATGACACGATGGACATCACTTTTGGACGAAGAAGTAAGAAAATTTGTTGTCACCTTGACATAACCTTGACATAACCAATTAGCAAACCAGTCAGCCTAACGTCTCAAATAAATTGAAGTCATTCGGTCCAATCAGAAAAAAGCTATACCGTTTTAAAAGGTATCCGAAAACTATTTACACCCACTGCGAATGCTATAGTTTCTATCCGATCATTTTCGAGAATGGCTAGCATCGACAAGAAAGTTGTACTCTTCGTTTCCGTTGCATGGACAACGCGCGGTCGACGGTTCTCTTTTGCGAACCACGGACATCCGCAAATGATTCCCGAATCTGCGCGTGACGTCTTCCCCAATCACCGGTCCGACTGTCAAGAGGTAAATTCTAGAGACCCGGTCTAACCGCTCGATGCACCCCAATATTTCAAACCGACCTGGAATTTGTGTGTGACAACTGAGTTATGGCTATCCCAGGGATCTTCGCAGGCTCCATCGTCGAACGGCGATGTAACACCGCGAATCTCTGTCCCGAGGTACCTGTTCGTGCTGTCGCGTTTACGGCACGTGTACACACGCCGGAAAAATTATTTATAGCTGCGGAAAAACGAGCCGTTTTTACCGTCGCGATAGTCTCCTCGACCATGCGACCATACAAAGGCACGTTGATTTTATCCGAGCTGCCGGTTCCGCGGCGGAACGGTCACCATTTTCGCCGCTCTTTCCATTCCGCGATACGTGAAAACTCGTTAATATTTGCGACGGCCGTGGACGAAACTTCGTGATTTCGGGATTGTATTTTTTTAATTACGCCACAGCGTCCGAAAAAGCGAGAATTTCGAGAAAGCTGTTGATTAAACGGGACGCACGCCGAGTTTTCGGTTCAAAGGGCCCAAGCAAGGACACGTATTTGTGGAACGCTCGAAGGCTCGAGGGAATTTGAGCTATTGCTCATCGATTTGTTTACGAATCGCGGCGCCCCCGAATTCGATCTCGAGATGAAAGACGCTTTTACCGGGCGGAGGTTTTTCTGGAACGTCCATTAGACACAACTATGTTGCGTCAGTTCCAGGGAAGATACACGCTAATGAATTTCCAAGGTCGCCACCAAGATCTCTGGATTGATGAACTTGTTTGGACGATCGTTTTATTTTTACTGAACAGTTTGGTAATGCGCGAACATTCTTTCCGGCGAGCTCTTTTTTCATTCGTTTGCGAAGGCCGCGTTCGCGTTATTCATATTTTTCACATCAATATACACGTCTTTTGAATTTCGTATACAAAAAGCAATTGTAATGTAAATGCAGATTATTAATTTTTGTCAGCTGTTGCAATCTCTTTGGAAAGTGGGAAAAATTGTTGTAATAATATTGTATACGTTTGATTTTCTTTGTATTTGATTTTAATACAACACTTTTAGAAAATACAGTGGCCCACAAAAGTTTTTGTACACCTTTTGAAACGTAATAACTTTTTTAAAATTAAACAAAATGACTTTAAATTTGTTGGATGTTTAAGAGACTAGTTTACCAGACGATAACTAACGAAATTGCTTTTTTAAATTTTGTTATTATTTGGAAAGACAAAATAAAAAAATTTTTTAATTTTTTTATCTGAGCCTATAACTAAGATTTAAGATATCCCTTTCATAGATTTCGGTTAACGTTGTTATCAGTTACAACAAATTAAAAATGGCAAAAATCGCAGTTTTGTCAAGATTTTGACCGAAAACTGTAAGAAATTTACACACACATTTAATTAGAAAATAAGTAAAAAATTTCTGTAAATAATATGAATTTTCATTTCTTACATTGTATATATTATTCACACTAATATTCTGTACTATAATGATCACCATAATGACCATGATAGTCATTTAAAATGCGACATTTACTATACTTTTTCAAGTTGTCGGAAGCAAAAAATGCAGGAAAAACGTATTTCATGTTCACCGTCTACCCGTAGTCTCTTAGTTAAACAATCGAACAAAAACAATGAACTTACCGCGATGTACTATGTACAAAGAGTATATATTCATCGAGAGGTACAAGGTACCATGTCTACCGTAGAAGCTGAAACTTGCACATATTACAAAACTTTTCGGTAATTCAACAATGAACAAGACTTTGCTGGAGAATAAATTACCACCGACAAAAGTACGTTAAATTACCCGAGAAATAATACTTTACCTATATCTACTTAACGGTAACACCGACTCGACAATAACTTCGTAACAGTGTCCGATATGAGACTGTAACGTACTTTAATTTGCTCGCTCTTAAGTCTAAAGTAGTTAGAAAACAATCAAGGATTTAATTAACGGAGTGTATGCTTCGTCAACTGTTTGCCAGCTAAATGTTTACGACGATGCCCAAACATATTAAAAGTCAGAAACGCGGGGATTCTCTTTTATCTTTAAACTTTCAGAAATTAGTGGAATCCACTTACGTCTTTAAACCTCTTAATAGTTTTACGAGTCGACAGAAAGCAGGTACCAAGTTCGGTGGTCGAGCTACCAAGTGACACTTGAAATTAAACAATTTCTGCACCGAAGTTATACATTATAAGCAATATTTTGCTTCATGCTAATTTCTGAGGTATAATATACAGGCTCTGTTTTTTGAATGTATTTTCACTGTTTCGTACCATTAGAAATGTACAATATTTTTCCACACAGTCAAGTTCTCATTTTCTTAACACTTTCGCGACGACACCAGTACCATTTTACATAGGACATACATACAGTACCACGCTTCGCCACTAATGTACACTCAGTAAAATAAGTCTCCGTACACCTAACTCATACTATTTAAATGGATAATAATTTTATTTTACGTGGTAGTAAATAAATAATTCTTCTGTAATTATTTTTCTAATTGTCTTTTTTATTCGTGTGGCAAATGCTATTGTCATACGATTATTATTTAACAAGAAAATTAAACATACATGCAAACATAATCAGTTCAGAACAAAAAAAGTCTCCATACAGGAATATAAAAAAAGACAGAAGCATAGAATAATAGAATGTTTTCTTTTTTTTCGCAACATTAGTAAGTAGATGGACCGCCTTTAGCTTTATGTATGGCAAACATTCGTTTTTGCATACTATTAATTAATTTTTCTGTCACATCACTCGTAATACTATTCCATTCTAGTAATATCGCATTTTTCAGTTCTGTTTTGTTGTTAATATTATATTTCTGTAAACGCCTTTTTATTTCGTCCCGTAAGTGTTCTATCGGCTTAGTATCCGGCGATTGAGGTGGTGTGTGCAACTGTTTTGGCGTATTATAGAGAAGCCATTCTTTAACTCGTCGTGCGATATGCTTCGAATCATTATCCTCCTGCTGAAAGATAAATCTCCTATTCAGTCCCAATTTTCTTGCACTATGGTCCAAATTATCCTTTAAAATATTTAAATACATATCTTGGTCCATAATACCGTCGATGAATACCAAGTTTCCTGTACCTGTAGCATTCATACAACCCCATACCATTATGCTCCCTCCGCCGTATTTTACGGTTGCACGCAGATTTTTACATTCCATTTCTGTATTTTTCTTCCTCCAAACTTTTGCACGTCCATCAGACCCAAATACGTTAAATTTGCATTCATCACTAAATATTACTGAATTCCAAAATTCCTTTGGCTTATACATGTGGGCTTCAGCAAACTCCATACGCTTCTGCTTATTTATTTTGCTGATAAATGGCTTTCTTCTTGCTGTACGACCATTATACCCTGACTTTTTTAACACATTGCGTATAGTTTGAGGAACAACCTTAAACACCAAAATCATTGTATTCGCAAGTTTGGGAGCACTCGTTTTCGGTTCACTGCGTATAACTTTCAAAATTGCGCGCTCATGATGGTGTTCTAATTTTGTTGGACGACCGGTACGTTTGCGATTTTCAACATGATTTGTTTGCTTATATTTTTTAATAATGTATTGCACCGTAGAACGAGATTTATTCACTATTCCTGCAATTACTCTTAAAGATTTTCCATCCTTTCGCAGTTTTATAATCAATTCGCGAATTGGAACCGGTATCTCCATTTCTGTACGTTATTAGGAATTTGTTCTGTACTTTCTGCTTAATAATAGCAAACTGAATGAAGGTATGACCTCCATGAAGCATATGACTCGAGTTTCTCAATTTGTTTATTGACAACACGAACTTTCCTGATAGTGTACGGAAACTTATTTGACGGTATATCCGTTCACTTTGTATTCAACATTTGAGTATAGCAAAACTAATTTTAGGATTTATACAAGTGCATGCATATGAGTTAATGGAAACACGCACTTTTAAATAATACATTAAAAATTTTGATATCCAGTATACTTTTTTAGTTACACATAGTTTAAGTTCAAATATGGTACTGTACGGAGACTTTTTTGACTGAGTGTATGTTTGTAATGTACCATTGAACGCTCTGTTCGCTAAATTGTGTATCTCATTTTTTGCGTTGCCTAATGCCTGTACTAGCTTTATTTTGAGTTCGTTATTGAAATGAAGCAAAAATATAATTATGATTTTAATAGCATTTATTGTTATACTGTATTATATTGTCTTGTCTTGTCTTGTCTTGTGTTGTATTGTATTGTATTGTATTGTATTGTATTGTATTGTATTGTATTGTATTATATTATATTAGCATTATTTTTTTTAGTAATCTTTTGTAGTATGAAAATGATTGCCGTATATACAATAGTTTGCGTCAGTCTCTGTGAACCAATAAGTGTCTGCCGTACGTAGACGGGATCAGCCGTTATGATGGCTCCAAGTAACTGCTGTATATAGGCGGCACCCGTCGCAAAAGCGTTAATGTTAATTCTATTGTGTATAGTTCCTCCACGGACTGCATCAAGGTTCAATTTTATGCTAATTTCATGCTACTCATTAAAATTTTTATTGCGAAATTGTAGATTAGTACAAATATTCTTTAAAAAGTAGATAGATAACAAAATATTGCAAGTAACAACTTTTCACAGCTTTCTATATCAAATATTAAAAAATATAACAACTTTAGTTATTTTAGTAAGTCACTTTTATACTTGATATTATTTTTTCAAATTGCAAAATCGAAACGTTTCTCATTGGTACTTAGTTTCTCCAAACGTTTTTTTTTTTGTCACTAAATGAATAATTGATCGTACGACATCAACAAGAACAGCACGTCCAGCAGAAACGGCAAATAACCGTTCATCGAACATTGTCGAGAATCGACCTATGAAGTGAAAAGATTGTGCGGCTGAGATAAAAATGCATACGTGTATCGTAAAAGTCTCGGAGATCTATACTCAACCGAGTAGCGAGCATAAGACGAAGCGATTCGGAAGAAGGAGAAAAGTTCGCGGATGGTTTGAGAGGATTTAAGCTACGAGTAGCTCTTCAAGTTTGCTCTTGAAAGTAAAACCGATCGATAGATACACGCTCGAAAGGCACTACCTGAATTCTTAGTTTCCAATAGACTTCGTTTCCATACTCGAGAGTATTAATTGCGTGGCGGTATCCATCCCCAAACGAACACGGGTGCGAGAGTCGTTGTCGAAGATTATTCTCGCGCAGATACGCGGCGTAACATTTCAAGTCTTGGGTACCATCCCCGAGAAACCCAGCTACCCGCGTAATTCTATGCACTGCGTTGCGATATTGCAGACAAGAGTTACCCATATTTCACTCGGATAATAAGATTTATTGCTCTGCTGGAAGTATGTGTGTATCTAATAACTAGACTGCGGATGTTCATGCAAATATAGAGTTTTATGGGCTATTTCACGAGAACTCGAATAGAAGAAACATTATCTTACCCCATCACAGCATCCATGAGATTTAGAATGAGATGGGGATCTCGTTAGAATTTTTTCAACATTTTTTTCGGGTTCAATAATAAAATGAAACATTTTTGAGTAAAACTTTTATCAGATATTTTCATTTCACTCGATTTCATTCGCTTTTACCATTAGCGAAATCATTTTTTACGTCCAGAAATATTTTGTTTGCTGGAATCCTTTGTGTTAGGATATTTCATTGATTTTAATGCCCTTTTAATTTTTATACGTCAAGCAAATGAAATCTCCGTTGTCATAGCGTGCATGGGAAACGTTGCCATCGATGGAAGCAACAAATTGAATGATAAAACTCGTCGTATATAAAGATAGCAGCAATATAGAAATTAATAATTCGACACTGATTCGAGTTTCATCCCCAACTATTGAGGAAACTTAAATTTTTTATAATCTATACATGCTTTTACAAACACTTCATTATTATTTTAAAAATATCTTTAACACTAACCGTATCATCGATTGTCAAATGACCGGTTCGACAATTCTTGTTCTACGTTTATTAAAATTATAAGAACACATCCACCAGAAACTATTCAATAAATTTATTCATCCATACACATATTAATATAAAAATTGGAAAAAAACTAAATTAATCCAATACTGCAATTTGTATAAGGTAACACAGACGAGTCACTTTTAACGCCCGTTACGGTTAACATTTCTATCATATTTGATTAATAAAATACGGCACATATCAGATTTGTTAGTATGTGGCACAATAATTTATGTCTTACCTCAACTAATTACCAACTAAATTATTACAAAGTGATGACCATTTGAGCAAGATTACTGAAGATTAGAAGCTAGCTCGCAATAGCAAGAATTGTCAAGATCCACGAAGAGGATGACAATGTCATAGTACACTGAATCGGAAGCTACCCCTAGGGCACAAATGCTAGCTGTTAAAAGCAAGGAAAAGGGACTGAAGAGCGGAAATATGATGAGACGAGATAACCAGTGAAGGAATCGAAAGGAAGAGCACGGGAGAAAATGAGAGAAAGTGATAAAGTCATAAAAAGAGAGATAGTGGAGGGGTTGGTGAGGGTCTGGTTGGTAAATATAGTTTGAGGACAGTCCACTGGCTCGAGACCTTGGAAGAAAACATTAGAGATAGAAGATATTGCGGAAGAAGTCACGAAATGGAAAAATCTGAAAAGATGCAGAGAAAATATGGCGTGAGTTACAGAAGGTCTACAAATACGAGTGAAAATTTAGCCTTGAAACTAAAATAGCGAATTTGTATGGTAGACACCGATATTTCATTGTTCATTATATTGATGGATTGCGGTTTTTACGCATTATAGCAAAAACGAATAGATATAATTTAAAACGATAAAGATGTTAAAAAAAATGAGACTGTGATGTACTAAACCTTTGCAGTTGGAGCCATTTTAATTCAAAATCCAAAATAATATTTCCGCGCGCGCGCGCGCGCGCGTGTGTGTGTGTGCAATGAAATTGAATTTTACACTTTCAACAGTTTTTTAAATATAAACTTGTGTAATGTTATAATTATTTTAAAACGTAATGTAACAATTTTTAATGGCACTTTAGTGTCGCCACTCGGAAGCAAAGAGTTAATTTGAACTTACTAACGTTATTATTTCATATGTTTCGTAACTGACACAGACAATTATTTTGCATAACGATTCGCAGTCTAATTATGGAAACGTTCACTCTACGATTCTTGTATTCGACTAAAGAACTCGAAATTACAAGGAAACGAAATTATAAGTGTTAACTGTAAAATCAAATAGTGCAGTTCCTTGTCGAAATTCGAGGAAACAACCAGCCTTTGTCAAATGTAGATTCACCGCACGGGACTAAATTCCTATTCAATTCTGCAGGAATCTCAGATAGTCTACCTGCTCATAAATAGGTGCATGCGTGGCGCACCAACACATATGATCAGCTCCCGAAGCGTACTTCACCTGGTACCAAGTGCGCGATGCGGCATGGTTCTGGATTCGTTTAGATAGCGAGATTTACTACCATCCGACATCTGAACTTCCGCGCATCCAGCTGTCTCGGCACCCCCCGGTTAGACTACTCGTGTACCCTCCACCCTTTCAAGCATTCGTCCCCGCAACCGCGCGACCCGATCACCGATCACCCGGGACACGAAAACCCTTTCACGTGTTCGTTTCTTACCTCGGTCATCCGGGTTGCCTGGATTTACAACCGGCCGCCGAAGTCTGCGTAGACCGCAACCGTTTGAAATACTGCGACGAGAACAGCGACTTTGACAATTTTGTTTACTATTGAATTATTCAGACCCTGTTCTGTGCTATGAGACAGTGCACCGGGGGCCATTTAAATGGGGCCGGTTAAATGTCTCCGTTATTTATGGTCCTGTGGCACGAGTTCTCGAGTTGTACTATTCAGTTTAGTTACAAGTAATATCTATACTTGTGAGTATTCTCTCGTCCGGGAAGATTTGTTCTTTATTCAAAAATTACTCCTCGGCGATGTAAATTGTGAAAGTATAACATAGTACAAGGTTAACCGCATTGAAAAATTGTTGAAGGTTTACAAGGAAATGTTAACACTTTGCCTATTAACGTGTTATCTGTTTATTGTTCTATATTGTTCAATAACCGCGGTAATCTGTAATCGTAAATAGTAGACGGTATCTGTCAATATTTTTTAAATTTATTATTTAAGAGAATATATTTTGGCACTCACTAATATAAAATAGTTTTTACTTAATGTTCTTTGGTTTCCTTAAAGTCGTGCTGTATTTTGTAATTTTCATAAACAGGTACTTCTTTAAAGTGATTTCCTTCTTAATGAAAGGATTGCAAATGGTTTCTTGGTAATCCCAGTGATGTGCATCAGCTATGAATTCTAATTAGCGAAGACAAAAATGTGAAAACGTTAGACAAACTACGATATTTCCGACTTGCTAAAATGATTAAAGAAAAAATACATTTTTACTTTATATTTGTTCCGGAAAATTCAATTCGAAAATATTTATTTCAGATAAATATCTGCAGTCCAGTTATAACTTTCGAATCGAACGAACAACTGTCACACCAATTGTAGATTCCGGTGCGTTAGGACGGGGAATTGGCACGATTCCAAATCGTGTCAACCCTTTTATTCCATAATCATCGAATCGGCTATTAGAACATAATTATATCTAGCTCTGTTATGAACTGCTTGTTATTATTAGATTAAGTAAATCAGACTTGCATGAATTATGATTACTCTGTGATTGATTGTCGAGCACCATATTTTAGTTTCCGCAGCGTGTAGGAATCAAAGGAATTTGCAGCGCTGATAAGGTTGATCAATCAAAAGCGAATTATCCACGGAACAATTTTTCTTCCGGTTTGTACGTTCGTCATAACTGCACGTAAGAAGATGATCGATGGAAGAATGAACCTAATCTTAATGGAACGATGCTCGTAACGAGGGATAAAAACCGTCTCGCGAGGGAGGCACATTCTAATTTCACGCGATCCCATCTTATCGGACACCCGGAACATTTATGAAACGTTGAATTAGCTGAGATATATTCGTCCCGGTGAATAGACACTACATTCCGATTCGTATCGTTCGTAATTTTTCGTGGTCATATCTCGCGCATCTTTCGTAATTTATGTCTCTGGCACTTCTGTGGCTAATACGAATTACCGATTAAATCATTTTAATCGCTATTGTTCCCGTTATTACTTCCAATTTGGTGCCATTAAATTAGAAGAACTGTCCGGGGGGAAGTAACAAAACGTTTCAGTTATCATGGTGCCTTTAGCTGTGTAATGAAGCAGCTCCCTTTATTATAGAGCACCAAGTTAATCGATCGTTTTGGTAAGCCACAATAATTGTGCAGGAAATTGATAATAGTAATATATCATTTGTTCTATCGTCGATCAGCCGTGGTCAATTAATTCCGCGATTTGGCTAACGCGTAAATGGAAGTACACTGCTGGGCAAAAGTTTCCGTTGTAGGTATTAAATATTTGGAATACTCGATTTACCTAAGTTAATTGAACGTGACTATTAAGCAACCTTATTGTTCGAGTGACATCCGATATTTAATATTCGATAAATTATCATATCGCAATTATCATATGTGTCTTTATCTAATTTATTGTCATTCGTTTTCACACACTAATTGCTGCTATAAATGTAATACAGTTTTTAATGTAGTGATTTGCCGAGAGTTTCTATAATTAAAATATTCCAGTTAAAAATATCTGAAACCACATTCGTCAAAAATTTTCATAATTAAAATAATAGTAATCAACAGACTCTAGATCTTTATGCAAAATAAAAATTGTCTTCATTAAGTACAGGAACTACATTATTCACTTTCTAAATAATTTTAATAAATTGGCAGTGATACAATAATGTTAACGAATTGTGTCTAAATGTTTTTTGCTATCTTGCATTTGATCTACCCATTGTTATCGTAACTGCATAAAATCTGCGGTGTTGCGATCAAACTACCTGCAACTATAATACATTCGTTAAAAATACTGTATGTACAAGAAAATTTGACAAAATCTATTTTTTCGTGTGTCTTAAAGATACTAATCATTGGTTGCACAAGATTATGATGGCCGATGACTTACTAAATATAAAAATGTATCATAAGAAATATAACAATCCTAATGATTTAAAACGTTTTGTCAGAAGTTCAAAGATTCAATTGTCTATAAACTAATAATGATAAGCTATGAAATGTGTAGACTCTCTTACTCTTACTCTCTTCACAAAGGGTGAAAATTCTTGACCCTTGGATTGGTAGTCTAGTGTGACAAAAGGGCACGGTAGACTTAAAATTTGATCAGTTGTTTACACGACAACGTAATCCTACCGTGCCAAGAATTCTCGGGATGTAGGCGCTCGGAACGACAACAAGAAAAAATGCTCTCTAACATAAAGGCATCGACGTCCCTTTGATATTCTAGAATCCCCCGGGTCATACAAGCATTTTTTACTTTTATGACGGATAGACTTCAATCGGATTACCCTTTTGCATACTGTTATTCACTTCTTCTATGCATTTTTCACGGAGACGTTCATAGTTCGCGTAGTTCGCGTCTTTTTCCTTACAATTTTCGTATGAATTCGTACTTGCATTATTAACACGTTCGCCGTCAGCGTAATATGTAGGCTAGTTCACTAAAAGTAACCGTATAAATAACTACTTCAATTCCAACGATGTGAAAAATATTTTATATGCTATTTAGTATAAATGAATTTCTTATTAGAATATAAATTTAAATGAAATACGAAATTTAATATTGAAAGATAAGATATAATATTAAAATATAAATCTGAAATATAAAATACAGCATTAAAATATAAATTTGAAATATAAAATACAATATAAAAATACAATATTAAGATACAGTATTAAAATAAAAATTAAAATCATAAAATATACATTTGCAGTGATTAAGACAATTATTACAGCAAAACCAATGTTGCTAGACTGATATTTCTAGTTCGCAATTTAGTGCAATAGACTTTCATTTAACCATCAATTTGATTAATTAATTGCACTTCGTTCATTAAAGTCATACGAATTATTGTATTTTAATTTCATAAAGAATAGTGTTCAAGGATGAATAATAGACACTAGGAATAACAATAAAATTGTTGTTACATCTTTTTATAGTGCCCTATATATATTGGAATAGTTTATAAACAGAAGAAGCGTTCATTTGATTTAAAATTGTATAAACATCCGCAATTTAGCAATAATAATGGAAGTAAACTTTCGGAAGACGGATGTGTGGATAGATCGCGATGCTGTTTGACTAACCTTTCAATTGTTGCTCATGCAAATATTCTCCATTATCCGTGGATATAATCTACTTAATCCTATGAACACGAGTTATAAAAGAGTGGCAACGAAAAAAGGATGAAAAATTGTATGGTACGCGCGATATTGAGTAAAAAATATTTTGTTGCAGTTCGAAATACCTCTTTTTACACCTGAAAGGCTGACACAAAGGCAAGAGTTTTAAATTGAAATAGTTATTGGATTTCTATGTTTGAACGGGTACTCGTAGTTTCGATTAGAATTACACCGATCTCTGTGTTCACTTCAAACTTTATTCCAGCGAAGCATCCGTGAGATGAAATTTTTTTTTTAAAAGAGGGTAGCAAAGACTGAAAGTTTTCTTCTGTGCAACGGACATTTCTGAGACTCAAGAATTCTTGAACAATTTGAAATTTGGACAAACGAATGATTAAATAATGAATTTTTATGCATTTTCATTAAATACAAGCGCGAGAAACAAGATCAAATACAGGGATGAAATTTAGTAATACTCTTATTTCAAACTTTATAATTTACAGCAAGAAAATTTCCTTCTAGAAATTACAACCTCCTGTTACGTTTAATATCTGTACTAATTCTATGTTGAAGCAGGATTTACACCGCTTTGTACATCAAATAAACTCGCAAAGTGAAGTAATTGCAAAGCAAATGAGACGAATAAAAAATTAGAACGCAATTTCGAAACGTTCTGTAAAGTTTCAATTTGATAGCAATATTTCACCCATTCGGCGAGATCAACTTTCCGTTCGTCCCGAGATTTAGTACTGTTCGAAATCAAATTAAAATAACTTGTTTAATGTAGGAGAGTACAGTTGTTGGGATGATGCTTCCGGTGAAGTTCAAATGGGATGCGAAACTTTTTTTATACGGGCGGTTTACGATGTTCAGTATTTTAATCTTATAGCGGCAACATCTGCGAACAATCTACCCTCTGTGCAGTTCGAGGATTAAAGAACAATAAGTTTTAATTTATCGGAAGCGACAGCTTAACGTTTATAACATGTGCCACAGAAATTAAGCTTACCTAAGCGCTGCGTACAGACACCCAATAAATCTTTTCTTGATCTATCGAATACTAAAAGTGTCCGCGTAAAGAGTACCTTCGGCAGTGATTGTCTAATAATACATTCTCCATTTTATGCATTTATGACAAAAATAGGTAATCAAAATCTAAGACAATAAATATATTAAAAGAAATTAGAGTAGTAATGGAATAAACTTAACTAAATTCTGACATTATTTAATTTATCTCGCAAACGTATGAACATGAAAAAACATCTAATAGATTGTGATAAAAATTGTTGTAATTTATATTATGATAACTATAGTTTATATTATATTATGATGTAATTTATATTTATAAAAAATTAGTTGAGCACGCTTAGCATCGCTTACAATTTTATTTATCAATTTGTCTCAACATATTAAGCTATGCCTTTTAGATATGTTCGTTGAAAATTGAAGCAACACACATTAGTCATTTTAAGGACTCGGTACATTCAGTATTAATTATTTATATAACTTTCATCCAAGAGCTACAACGAACCAAAAAACTCAAATTACTTTTCAACGTATTACTTTAATTTTGTAAGAAATAGTAACAATGTAATTTAAATATAATTTGATTATTTAATAATATAATTTAAATACAAATATAATTTAAATATAAATATAATTTAAATATAAATATAATTTGAATATAAATATAATTTAAATACAAATATAATTTAAATATAAATATAATTTAAATATAAATACAATTTGAATATAAATATAATTTAAATTATTGCGTCATACAAATTAGACAGAGTTGCAGAAGTAAGTGAACCAGGAGAGATGTAAAAAATCGTTGCAAAATGTTCGGAAACCTGACTGCTTTCAGGATTACGAGGAACTTGAGGAAACGCGTCTTGATGGCACATGTCTCTTTCTATTGCATGCTTCCGAGTTATCTAATATTTACCGATTGAGCCTATTGGGTTTAATGCCCTTCCATTTGTCAGCCTTTGGCCCAGCTGCCTTTTCTGTGGGGCGGGCTTGTCGGAAAAGACCTTGGTCAGAATATTTTTTAACTGGCGCGATTGAAGCGATACGTTTAAAAGCTATCGATCAAGAATGATATATTTATTTCCACTCGTGGACGGGAAATCCGAGAGGTGTAATGAATCGGTGACATTTTAGACATGTCCATTTTTCCGTGCCACGGGTTACGAATCGGTCAATCCCGATCGTTAAATACGAACGTTCGTCAAAAGAATTCGTATGGCCTATCTTCGACCACAATTCGCTGGCGTAGACGATACAGGCTTAGTATATTTAGATTACATGCTGCATATTTAGATCTTTACGATAAGAATTACACAGCGAAATCGCCGAACGAATGAACTATTAACAACAATCGTTTCCCAATCGATCACATGTCTTCGAGCCAACATTATGCAGATCGCGCGTTTTAATAGCTGTTATCAATTTCCAAACGACTAGTTGGAATAATAAAATAACACGTGACGCAATTCTATGAATCGAATCTATTATTTTTGAAACCATTCTATTATTTCATACGTATGCCATTGAAAATGTGATTTTATAGATACGCAAATAGATTAACTCTCTGTATACTGTTAAGCATATTATTACAGCCCCCTCCAAAAGTGTTAGGACACTTACAGAAAATGTGAAAATCCGATATGTTAAACTGTAACAAGTACATAAATGTATTTCTCATTGTAATAAAAATAACGTTCATTTTATAAAAGAAAATTAAATTTTCTTTTCGTCGATATGTCCATCCCGTCTTTTAATTATTTCTTGGACCAATTTCGGCATCCCTTTTTTAGTTGTTCTGATGTTCTCTTGTTCCATACATTTTTTAGTATGTTAGTATATTAGGAATCGATGCATGTCGTACCGAGCGAAAAGTATGAAATGTATCCTGGAGTCGATTTTAATTAACAAAGTGCAATAAATGGGTAACCTAATTGTATAAGTGACAAACACTTATAACTTAATATGTATTGTCGCCAATATTATGCTATATTGCAGACTCGTGGACATTATTTAAATTACTTAAAGTGTCGTAATTCTTTTGAAGAGGAGTGTACGGTTATACAGTGGGAACGAAATGCCAGATACAGGGTCGTTTTTTTAAACTAAAAATCTTTAAGAACTAACTTCAGACTTTTATAATGTATGTCTATCATGCTACTTTTCAGAAGCATGCCATTTATGAACACTTTAGTGGATTTTCAATTATTCGGCAAATGGTAGATCCAAAGAGCATAACTATCAAATTTGATTTATAAAATAGCGAATTGTGTTCTACTTATTAATAGGTTCAACGCATCGATCGACCATCGATGGTTTCCTTTAAGCAACCATGATCCAAGTTTTCTCTCGAGTGATTCAAACACGAGAATCCTTTTCTCTTCGATATTTTCCCACATCGTTCGCAATCCACTCATTTCAAACACCGACGGTTATCACAGAAACGAACTCCAAACTGAAAACAAATATACACGCATTTTCTCGTATCACAGAATATTCCTCTTTATGAATGTTAACGACATCTGCCTCCGCAATGAATGAAAATCGTTAACAACTTCGTTAGATTTTAATTTGTTAATCGTACGATGCACTGCACCCATGCTCTTGATAAAAAGTCCAACAGCTGATTTTTAATATTTCCCCCCAATTAAAAACGTGTCGAAAAAGAAACGTTTTATATATAAATTGATAATCTATATTTTTTTATTATATTTATCTATATAGGTACTATATTATTATATAATGGGTATATTATATAGGTATTATATTTACCTATATTTACCTATATAGTGGTAAATATAATACATATATTACTTTTAACTTTTCTTTTGCTAAACATTTTTAATACGGAGGCACGGAAACTGGGACATCTGCCGTAGGATTAATTTCTTTAAAATGTTCAATTATGAAGGAAACACATTTCGTTGATTTAGAGTGTCAAGAGAAAACTAGTGAACTGTCCTCTTCTAATTTTTTTGTTCAATATTTTTGAGGAATATGTAAGGAATTAACAATCGTAATGACACGTTGTAACACCCAATGATCGATTCCATGATAATTTCAGCGTCTTAAGACGAGAACGTGCAGGCTTGTCAATAACATATATTTCCCATCGTCGAGATAATTTAACTGGAAACTTCGGATGTTAAACATCGTCGCGTCGATGGGATTCACACGAAATTTAATCGTGATCCCGGCAAAATTGAATACGTTATTAAATACTTGTAACCGTGGCAGTTGCGCAGCTCGCGTTCATAAATTTCCTAATTACGGGAGCTGCGGCCGTAACTGTCAAAATTTGTAGCCCGTCGCACACTGTCAATTTCCATTACAGGTTCGGATCCCGTATACGACTTTTCTCAAATGCGGTGATTTCCACCTAGGGCCCCACGGCTGCGAGAACCAAAGCAATTCGACTGGCTGTATTTATTTCCATAGATTATCGAAAGGTCATGGAATATATCAGCACTCCGTTATAGAAAATTCGACAATTAAGGCTCGTACGACGAATTCCAATTTCGTCCAGGCCTGTTTTCAAGCTATATAATCAAGTTCAATGAGGTAATGCAGTTGCTCTTCAGAGTACAGGGTTAAATGGGAGCTTATTACTCCAATAAATTATTTTTCCAAATGGAAAGTAGTATTAAATCTATGTACGATAGTAATATAAAATTCTAGTAAACACTAAAGTACCTTTAACACGGTTGCCGTCGTATACAAAGATATCTCAGAAAATCAATCTGCTGCATCGAGTGTCCGAGAAGTATCGAAACTGAGAAGTCTGAACGACTGAATTACGTCTAAGAAAAGCTCGATAATTTCCCTTTAATACTAATCCTACCAAATATTAAAATTGACTGGTACACATTACTCTATAAAAATAAGAAAATCCAATTTATTTACAGTTTGTATTATTACAGTCGCTACAATAATGTACCTTATTCGATAATTTCTCACATAAGTGTCCTCATAGTTTTTATAATTGTAAAAACCGTTGTAGGTTTAGGGTTAAATAATAATTTCAAGAGAATTGTTTTATTCATTAATCTAAATAATTCGATGGATTATGGATCAGATTACTGTAGTTTTTGAAGGATGTTTTATAAAATTCTTAATTATCAGTCTTCGATGTTAAACGAACTATTATAAAACTTCTGGTAGTAAAAATTTACGAAAATTGCGCTAGACGATCAAAATTTATCAACACACGTAAAAGTATACGTCGGATAACTACACCGAGGATTATCCTGTAAAATAAAATTCACTAAACGTTGACGCGATTTGAGCTTTAAATTTATTTAAACGCTGTATTGAAAAAAATATCAAACGATATATTGAACTGCATTTTTTACCCATCTCTTTCCCATATTACAATTATAGACAGTGGATCGTAGTGAATTTATGGTACATGCAGAATTTTAAAATGCAAGAAAATGTATAAATTAACAAGATTTGGTAACATTTTGATTTTATTTTTGCAATGAGTAATCTTTCATTCGATGAAGATAACTTTTCTTTCATCCAAATTATTGTAAAATGAAATGATAATGAAAATTTCCGTAATTTTCGATTATTGAACCGCAGATTTTACGCAATTATGACAAAAATCATTACACGAATGCTGTTACGCTACTCTCACCACATTAAAATCATTCGGAGAAGAAATTAGTTTTGATCGATGCAAAACTCTTCTCAATTGATGCAAACAATTTTTATTTCGTATAAAAATCTAATTATTAGACTATAAATTTTATGCATTTGTGAGAAAAATCATTGTGTAAAGTATATGACACGGTGAAAACACTGGAATAACGAGAAATTAATTTTTATCGAATCTTTGTCTCTTTTAATCGATATAAACAATTTTCATGTTGCATAGATATACACGATCTAATATGTCAGTTTATAAGTTCGTGCGGTTTTAATTTCGATTTAAATTTCCCGCATAATAATTGTCTAACAATTATATCGAAGATGTTTTACTGTACGATTAAATTCATAAAGAAGTGATTCATTTTTTGGCAGCTAATGGGGTGTCAAGTTAACAAGAATGAACATTCACGATTTAATCGTCCAGTTCATTCTCGTTAACTTGACTCGCCATAGTTGTGAACAAATTATTCACTTTATTACTCCCACGGAACGAGCAACTGGACAATCGCATAACAAGAGGAAACCGAAGGTATCGAATGAAAGCTGTTAATCAATTGTTATGCCGGAAATTAAAACCGCACGAACTTATGGGTCGACCCAATAATTCCGATCTATTCCGAAATAAATCTGTAACAGCTTGCAAGAATACCAGCAATCACAAGTAGTTTTGCAAATATATTCTTAGCAGCGTATTCAACACGTTTCTGAAACATAGCTGATAAGCTGGAGAGCTTTCTCTCCGGTCCTTTTACGGTTAGTAGGGACGCGGGCCGTACTGTTTCTCCCAAAAGAAAAGAATAGCGAACACGAGACTACAAGAATGAGATTCGATGAGACAAAAAGCTTGGCAACGAACGATTCACAATTGCGACGAAGCATCCGCTGCGCCCTGGTGCCGACCCCGCTACATTTTCGCGAATCATATTGTACCGTTTCCGTAATCGAGGATAATACAGCTCTGAAATTTTACGAAAGTTTTAGCGATTGAATAAACGGGACCGCGTACATAACAGATGCGCGTCCCGCCGGTCCACGTATTTGCTTAATAATTCCGAATACGCTACTATTTCGCGTGTCATTTCTATCAACGACCGCCGAAAATTCTGTTCGATCCTACACCGGGAACGCAACGAATATTCACGCACGACGGAAACACTTCCACGAGAATTCCGGTTTTCTTCCGCAACGTTCGACCGCCTCGAATAAAGTTCCGCAACCCTTGGAATTTAATCGGTATCCGGCAACGCGACACGAGAGATTCTGGGGATGCCGATATGCAGCGGCATTAACGAATCCCATCGGTGAGCAGTTTTACTGGAGTTAATTACCGGATCGGGGCGAATTTCCGCTGCGAAACGCTTGGTTTCGTAAACAGGAATCCTATCGAGCCCTTTTTCGTCGAATTCCCCGCGTGATTGTCCTGCTTAATTCGCTCTGGAGTCAGAAACTATTGCGGACCACCTAATACGTTGTCGGTTCTGCGCTTCGAGACGGGCACAGAAAATTTCACGATAGTTTCATTTTAAAGAGACTGAGGGCACCCGATTTTTCGTCGCGTTATTATGAATCACTGGTGAGAAATGTTGTTCATCTTTTATACTCGCTTGGTACATCGTCGAAAGGAATCATCCTCGATGTAATAGTGAAACTTCGTTCCGTCGCTTTACTTTTCCATTTGTCTTCGATACATCCGTCAACTGCATCGAATGAAAATGGTATTTGACAAGATGCCGTCAGAATGTTTAGTGACAGTGATAGTGACAGTTGCCGTGACAGCGTGGCAGAACAAGAACGTCTCGTTATCATAAATTTGCGCATTCATCAGTTTATTGGTTCCGCTGATTCGCGAGCGTACGCGATAGCCAACGATCGTTGTAAAACCGGTACGGTGCAACCCGAGATAGCAAATCCGTTCATCGTCGTTTTAACGGAAATGCGGGAGCATATTCGTGCAGCTTACGCGCATTTTTTCCCCGACGTGATCATACCCTTATTTTACTCGATATACGAGGTTCGATGTTTTTTTTTCGGCGCTCGATCGAAACGGTATTCAAAATGAAAAACTCACCGGCAATGGGAGGAAAGTGAAGCGGGTCCGTACGTAACTACTCTCGCGTGTCGGAGCACCGTCGGAAATGTTGCACAAGAATCAAGGGTTGCACGATCGGAACGGGACGCGCGCTTCCACGATACTGGTTCCCGTCTCGCAGCACTCGCATCGCGATGCTTGAACGCAGCGCGCGTACTCGAGACGCCGACCTATCCTAGCCTATCGGGCAGCACGGCCCACGTTTCACGTTTCACCATCGACATCCAGTCGAATTCGGGGGTCGCACACGCGTGCTGCCCTGGAACCTTGCGTTCTCTGCCCTTTTGTACGCGTTGCTTAGCCCCTTTTAGCTCGAGGTATCATCGGCACCCCCAAGTGGCACTCCCACTACATCAACCAGGCGTAAATGCAACCCCTGGCAAAAAGTATTCGAACACCTTCTAAAAAGCAATAACTTTTTAAGGGGATATTCTAGTGCAAAGTGCGTGCGTTTTTAACTTTGTTAGGGAATTTTTTGCAAAGAAAATATTACACCTTTTGCAGTCAAATTGACAAGCTTTATTGGTACGTGTTTTAACAACGTTTTAAAGTCTTTTAGAATAGAAAAAAGTTAAAATTAGTGACACTGCGTACTTTCAGACATAGTCGCTTTTAACAAAGGTCGTCTCACGGTGACCATGATTCCGGCTATGTCTGAAAAAAGTTGGCAATTAAAAAAGTGGAGATACTTTGAAATTTTATTAACAATCTTTCCATGTTTTGTTAAACTTTGGAAAAAATAAAAATTTTTGGTTGATTCTAGTAAGGATTGTAGTCACGTATGTGTGTACTAAATGCGTACTTAAAAGGAGTCAATTGATCAAGTTGGTTTTGTGATATCATGAACATCGTTTTGGAAGCATAGTTTCAAATAAAATTCCTTTAATGTTTAGTATGTCAATAATGATATAAGGTCGTCGAGTCTTTCAACAATCATAACTTTGTTAATTTTAGGAGTTCGCATGTAAGGTTCCAGAGATGTTTTTTTGAAACTGTATCCTCTAAGAATTTGCAAAAAAAGAATTGCTTTTTTCAAAAATTCACATTAGAATACCCCCTTAAAAGCTCGACTAAGCAATCTAATTTTTTTAATGTTAAAGGGACTAGCTTACTGTATAAGGACTATAATACTTTCCCTGAATTTTGTTATTATTTTTAATGACGAAGAAAATAAAGTAACTGGAAATGAAAATAACTGAACCTGATACGAAAATTTAAAAAATGCGTCTTGTAGACCTGGATAACTTACATGTATATGTACATATTGAAAATTTCATTGAAATCGATTAAAACACAGTCGAGATACGATCACTGAAAGATGGAACAATTACCTGTTTTTGATTGAAATCCGTAAGAAACTGCGATTTTCACAATCTCTAATTGTTTAGAACTCAATGATAACATCTATCGATTTCCATGAAATTTTTAGTATGCATGTAAGTAGCATATACGTAAGTAGCACTACGGATCTTTATGCATTTATGGCCTGTGCAAATTTTTAAGGTGCATCAGATAATAATGTTTAATAGTATTTTTTTTTTCTTTTTGCAATGAATCTTTCCATTATGGAAGAAAATTTTTCCCTAATCCTAGTTTCTGCACAACGACGTATGACGGTGGAAAATTGCATAAGGATCCGCAGTCTACATATAAGTTACCAAGATCGAAGTCTACTGGACTAGTACTATTAGGAAAGTCTACCTTCTGAATGGATTTTTTCCAAGCGATTTTTGATTTTTTTTTAATTGATTCTTTGATATTCGATTTTGAAACGAATCTATAAATATCGCCATAATGTCATTAACTATTGAAATTTACAACATTTCGTCTTCCTAAATTCATTGCCTTTAAATGATTCAATATAAGTTGTATAATATTTATAACACTATCGAAATGTCAATTCTTTTTACCTATGACGAGGAACTGCATATAAATTTTTACATTAGGTTAGGAAAAAACAAAGAATTAACAATAATTCTAGTGTACGGTAATCTTGTAATCGGTTTTAAATTGCCATAAGAATCAAAGCATTATATTTTATGTCCATTACAAAACCGAGTCCCATGATACATCGGTAAGCCATGAAGTATTCATGTAGATATAAATATTAATCTGATGGATTTTCTTTAAATCGATTTCCAAAGAATAAATTTTCCATGGTTAGATTTTTTAGTGAATCGACCTTTGCGGTTGCGATTCAGAATCCATTCAGAAACTAATCTTTTTTAAGAAGTCGCCAATTCCTACCAATCCCTACAGTTTAATGATACCTGTGGTATCATTAAACTGCTTCCACATTTGTATATTATTATCCCCAATTTTTTGAAAAGTCTGTTTTGTCCCTTTCATAAATTGGTGGAATTGAAATGTGACATTAATATTTACAAATGGCACAATCAAATATAAGAGAATAATGTTAGCATAATTTCTTGAATTGTTATGTTAAATAGAATTAAACTTCCTTTCAATAAGACTAGAAAATCAGAAGAAAGACAGAGAAGATAGTCAAGATAAGAGCTCTTAACATAAAGTAGATGATAAAAAATTGATATACTGGGAAAGCTATGGAAATCTGTACACTATTCGTTTAAATAAATGCCTTAAAATATCAGAGAAACATTCGACAATTTCTCTATCCCAACATTTTCATTCCTCTAACAATTCAAATATGAGATCTCCTATCTCCTATACTAATTTCCTGCGCCGACTATTAATAATAAAGGAGGATAAATATCCTCCAGGATAAATTTAAACTTCGAATATAACTCGAATGCAAAATTGCTTTCCTTTGCAGAAGATTATGATATCGTATGCGCGGGATTGAAATAATTTAGCAAACTGTGTTTGACTTCTTACCATTATTAAACATTGCATATAATTGTGCGCATATTGTTAGCAACAGTGCATACCGACAATGATATCGTATCTGTATGCGTTCCCGTTATATGAATTTCGAGGGGAAGAATTCCCAACGATGCGTGTAGTTTATTTAGCCAAAACAATCGTTCGGAATGCAGAAGATTTCATATACATATAATTTGTATACAGCGTGCCCCAAAAGTCACTCGTAATCGGGAAATGTGGGATTTCTCAGGTCATTTGAAGTAATTTTTTCCTTATCGCAAATGCAATCCGCGGTTATGTTTACGTATTATTACCGAAAAACGCTGACCAACGAGAGGCGAGCTTGGCTAGCGCGAGGCGGCCGAGCTAACGGGTGTAGGAAGACCAGTTTCACTCATTGGCTCGACCGCCTCGCGCCAGCTGATCAGGCCTCTCATTGGTCACTGTTTTTCGTTAATAACTCATAAACAAAGCCGCGGATTGCATTTACGTTAAGGAAAAGGTTACCTCAAATGACTTCAGAAACCCGTCATTCCCTGATTACGAGCTATTTTTTGATGCCTTGTATACATTTTGATAAAAATAATATGTATGTTCGTAAATATGCATATATGTCAGCGATTTAGTTGACGAATTATATAAATTAAGATACTGATCGTTGATCTTTGCAAAAGAGTTCGTATCTTCACTATACTGTCTGCGAAAATGAAAGTGTGTTATAGGATAGTTCATGAGGATACCAGACTCAAAGAGATCACGAACTTAATAAACTGGTATTAAAATGTGTTACACATCAATAGCTTTTACGTGTGAGAACCAAGACTTTAGTTAATCATGCGTTTGCTCAATTTATACAATAATGAATTTAACTCCTGGAGGCATAATATCAACGTGTCTGAATGATTAATGAAATATATGACAATTATAATCAACTGGGTCGCTAATTATAATGCTAATTATCCTAATAACTAACTAATTGATTATTTAATTTTCAATCTTCGTAGATCTGGTATAACAGTAAACAACTTAAACGTCTATCTTTACGAGGAAATCTCATGACTAGACCGCAAAATTGTATACAAATAAAAATTGTTTGCATCAGTTGCAAGTAACAGAAACCAAGTAACAACTTTTTTCGCTTTTTAATGGTCTTAAAATAGATTGAAAATAATACATTGTTTTAAAATGCTTTTAATTATTACACTATTTTAAATTGTAACTATCCAATTTTGCCATAAATGCATAAAATGTCTACTCATGATCGATAGCGACTTCTAGTTATACATATACATTTTGTGAATTTTTAAGCGAAATAAAAATTGTGTGCACTTATTTCAAGAACTGGGTATTGCACAGAGATTTAATTTTTTCTTCTATCAACTTTATCAAGTTGCAAAAATACAATAGAATATAAATCATAAACACAATTTTGAAGATTATATTTATACATTATAACACTAGATTTCCTCTGTATAAGGACTTGCACTCCTGAAAAAAATGTACATATTAGGTCGAGTCACAAATAACTTTCGATGCAGCTAGGTAGAATCTATTATTCGTATCTACCTACAGTGAGTCGCCAGGGAAAACGAGTTTCTGCTTCCGCTAAATAGGTAAAGGTTTAAAATAAATAAAATGAAAAAAAAACAAACAAAAATACATTTAAAAACAGAGTAAATGCCTGAAAAAGAAACGAAAGTTATTTATAATTCGACCTAATGAAGAAGCAACTATATATAACATATTCTTCTACAAAAAAACAGTTGTTGAAACATGAATTCAAGATTACGTCCGAATGTTAAATAAGTAGGAGTACGAATTCTGTAAAAAAATTTACTCTATTGTAGTATGAGAAAAGCAAACGGGCATTGTGCACATTATCAAAAGAATGCGAATGTTTAACTGAAGAAGGGAAAAGCGAGTTTTAGTTAAAACTCGCGAGGGACCACAGGGCAAGGACAATGGACGCTCCGAACCCGGCTCGCAGCTGTCAAGTGTAAATGAAAATGACGCATGCGATCAGAAAATTGCAAGAACTGCCTGTCGCGGCCGAATTATTTTCGAAAAAAAATCTTCTACATTGTATGGAAACAAAAGCTGCAATACAGAAAAGAGAAAAACGTGTAAACATTCTATCCTTTCGTCGGATCACGGAATTCCAGTGTCCTTTGTAAAAAGTTGTGTCCGCGAGCCTACAGTCTCGTTTATTGTGAAAATATTCGATTCCAAAACTGTGAAAGTGTTCGATATTATATTTCGGAAACGGAAAGTTTTAAACTATCTATTAACACTAAATTAACGAATTTTATAAATACCATCGTTTCATTCGATTGAAATGAAAAGCGAATTAAGGTATTTATTACATTTTTAAACGCATTATAGAAGATAATACTTTGTTTAACCATAAGTGTCCACGTTTTTAATTCATGGCAGTACCAAATGTAGAATATAAAATTGTTAGAAAATATTGATAAAATAGGGAATAAGCAACGTGCATGATTTAATAATAAAAGAACATTTTCCTGAAATAAAAATCATAATTAAACGGTTTCTTTGGATTGCTGTAGGGACGGAGTGAAAAAACACAGAAAGAAAACCGACAGACACTGGACACAATAATACTCGTGCAGATGTAATGGTTATCTTGGCCGCCTCTATACTCGCAGATTCCGTGCTCTCTGTACCATGGGTAAAACGCATACGAAGATATTTATTGATCTATTATCCAATAGAAACAATGGGGACGACTACACGCGCATGCATCGCTATTTCGTACACCTATTTACTACAATTTTGTATGTCTCTCATTCGTTTCGGCTTGGACTAACGAAGATTGATTTCGTAATCCAGATATTTTTTCTACTCCTATTGTAAATCGTTTTTCGCGATGTAGTTGGAAGTTAAGCTACATAAGAAATTTTGTATCAGTACGTAATAGTTTCAATAATACAGAAAAAGGCGAGAATTAAATAGATTTATAGTTTTATAGAAAAATAGTATAACTTAGTTTAAGTCGACGCAATTTAGTATTAAGTATCAAGCATTAAGTAGTATGTAATGTGGTAGAGGAAAGTAAATGCGAAAAGATAAGTACGGAGACAATGAAGAGGGCCAGCTATTTTGAAGAGAAAAAGAGGCAGAAACAAACGGAGAGAGAATTGGAATGTATAAAGGAGATGGCGAGAGATAGGTCGACGAGGTAAAAGGGTAGGTGGGAAAGGCATTGGAGGAAATTGGAATGAAGAAAGAGGATTTGAAAAAGTTAAGGGAGGATTTGAAAAAAGTTAAGGGAGGATTTGGATGAGGTGTCGATCATCGTAGAAAAGAAACTGTTAAACAAGAACAGGGAACAGACGAAAGACAAGACAGCAGGATCAAGATACAATGAAGTCTATAAGAAGATTTTGATAGGGGACATTGCAATACTTGAAGGGAAAATGAAGTGGAAGGACAGAAGAATGATTGCAAGATTTATGTATGGTAATGAAACGAAAGGAAAGAGTTATTGTAAGGGGGACTGTAGAGTATGCGGGAGAGGAAAGGAAAATTCGGCACACATTTTAGAAGAATGCGAAAAGACAAGGACCGACACGTTTGAAAGAGAATGAAGGAAATAGTAAGGGAAAGGAAGAGACATGAGCAATGTAAAAGGGAGATGTTAGAGAGAGAAGAGTAGGTAGGGTAGAAAATGGGAAAAGGCGGGGCTAAGGAAGGCATTAACTTGAGCTAGAAGAAACCAAGTAGTTACCAAAGAAAATACATCAAATATGGAAATCATGTATTTAGAAAGATGTTCATTTATTTGAAATTTTGTATTCTGTTTTTGATTTTGTGTTTTGTTTGTGATATGAAAGATCGGAAGATAAGCAGGTAAATATATTCATGTTATATGATTATGTTAGATGTTTAGGTTTAATTATTGTTAATTATTAAGGAAGAATTATGATTGGAAGTGATCCAAAACCGAAAGATATGGATTAATAATAATAAATAGTATGTAACTGAAAGAAAGTTGTAAGCCGGAGTCCATCCTAAGCTGAAAGGCGAGGATTATAGCCTTTTAAATAAAATATTATAGTTTCAATAATAGAAGTACGAAATGAGAAAGTTTTGTTCAGTCTACACGAAACTTTTATGTTACGATGGACGTATGAAAGCTGTTACAGTGGACGAATGGTCGTAGCAGTATGCTAACAAAAAATTTATGCTTCTAGATTCTTTTTCTTTTGGTGATGTGCATACATCGTTGTAATATTCAAAAGAGAATTTATTAGAATAGAAAACTTTTCGTTCAGTATTGTGTAAAATTTTGATAGAAGTCGTGAAGAGTATAATACTTTCAATGAAACGCTTAATCATAAAGACGCCGAAACATTCGCCCTAAATGAGATTGAAATGTCAATCCCCGTGGTTTGCTGATGAGCTGTTGAGAAAGGGAACATGGTTTCGACAGAGCCTAGAAGAGTAATAATATTAATTGATGAATATTCAATACTCTCCCAAATTGGTTCATAGGTAATTAATTACGTTCGTTAATCAATTAAAACATAACTCGAGGCTTCCATTTCATACGTTTAAAATTAACGTGAGTCACTCGTATAGGTGCAACCACCCATTATCATATTAAAATGATCTACTTACACCGCTGTGCCGTGTTAAGTAGCTCTACAATGTCCAAGAGATTATATAAACAAATTTAATGCAGTTGACACGTACTCTGCAAGCAATTATTTCACATATTACAAACATGTTCTTGTTCGTAAGATACGAAAGATTTGTTTCGAGAAGATAGCAAAATATGAAACAATTTTTAAGAAATTATTAATACTTCTAGAAATTTATACATACAATTTCGGGCTAGCAATTTATTTATAAAATATTGGTCACAGTAGTTTCGAACAATTACGCCATGACAAATCGCATCGTGGAACAATGTAGATTTAGTGTATTCAATTGTTTATGTTTCTTGACATGTATCAAATGCCCAAACACCACGGTTAAACCACGTTTGGCTATTCAGCAAGCGAATGGAAATTGCTGCCGATATTTATTTGCTACCAGTGACTGATGTTTTGTATCATAGCTTTGTATACAATGTATTATACATATAAATTCAAATTTGTCGGCATTCAAAGCCATACGCAAACCGTAATCTGCATACATATGTATGTAACATTGCTGCTTCGAGACTATTTAATACGATATGTAAATGCAGACCGTAATTTATACAAACTCATTGTCAGTTATCGCAGAGCCGTATGCAAATCCGAAGTAATCACTCTTTCTTTCCTGACATGCTTGTTCAAACTGCCATGAATTTATCGAAGACAGCATCTGGTAAGCAACGATTACCAGACGATTAACTGCTTAGTCGCTTTTTTTGCAAATCCGATAAACACTTCCCTTAAGTTTTTATCCCGAACAGAGGTAAACATTTCTTTCGGGAAATAAACCAGTAACGTCGACATGGGAATGAATTATATTTTACTTTTGTTTTCCGTTCGGACGAGCCGGCATACTATTACCGCAGCAACGGACTTCTGTCGCGAAATAATTAACTTAATCGAAAGGCTGTACGTGACAGGAAAACCGGCTGGAACTAATACTGTATCAACGTAGAAATCTCCCTTCTTTGAACCGGATAGCACGATTATAACAATAACCGTATTGCCAAGAGGAAGTTTCAATCAGGAATTATCGGGCTTTTGACCGGTCGATACAGTATAATCGGAATATTTTCAATTTACTTGTGCACACACCAGCAGTCACTACTGCGGCTCTCATTCTGCTTCTCGTGAATACGTGCAATTTGTATAGACTCGAACTACCAAAACCCCACGCCACGCGACACAATGACTACCGTTATGTCGAACAGTTTATCCGAAGCGGTAAAACATTAATAATTAACAGACTGGATTTTTCTCCTCCGAACACAGCAGTCTTACAATCAGTTTATAAGTTTTCCGTTATTCTTGATACATTTTGGGAGATTATGATAGTTTAATTACGGTGAGTAATTTAATAATTAAAAATATCTAAGACTGTCGGAACACGATCAATGTAAATTATTCAATTTTTAAATATTTAAAGTTTCCTGATATCTTTGGAAACATCTTTATTTTTGACTTAATTACCATTATTTAAAATCGTTTATTCAAACTTTACTAAATGAAAATCGAATAACAAAGTGACGTTTTCAGTTTCTGATATTGCTACTATTGCCATGGTTTTCCTTTCTGACCATTTGAGTAAAACAATAAAAAGTGTTAAAAACTCAAGTTGTATTAAAAATATGTTATCAATATTCACGCTAGATTTGCGAACTGCACCAATTTGACTCATTTAAAATTTTATATGTATATATAAAGCTTAAATATTATTTTTTAAATATATATGTTAGTTTTCAGTTACATAACGAAATGTGTGTAAATATTAATTCCTCCCTTTCACCGACCCCTTTATTTCGCGCTGTCGAATATGGTATACCTATCTTTGCGGTTATGAGCCAATTTGACTCTTAAAATGATGTAATAGTTAATCGCTCTAAAAGCATGAAAGTTATAGCTTGCATGAAGAAAGTTCTTATCAGAATTCTAAAAACACTTGATACGTCAACATTCATATTTAATCCTATCACTTTATTAGTTAGCTGGGTTATATGTCAGGGGTATGTCAAGGTTAAACATTGAAATAGATGCAAGAGTCTTTGTGCTAAATGTAATGAAAATGTATGTTGAATAATGTATTTTAAAAACGAAGTTTATATGTAAGAAATGCTTTTAATGAAGTTTTTAATAATATAAACTTTCATTTTAATTGCTTTGGCTTATGAACTTTAATTACTTATGATTACCTTTTTCACAAAAAGCTTCAATTTTGTTGTATTTTTTTGTTGCACCTAGCGTTAAAAGATTAAAGCGAATCAATAGCAGTACGCAACAGTACCTACCTATTGCCACAGGTTTCTAAGTTACTTCGTAGCAACAATGTAACAAGATTAATCTAATGAGGATTTTAAAGAGCAAGTGTTTCTTTTTGTATGACACCTTTTGTATCATTCTCCATGATTCCAAAAGATTCGATTACATCGGCATCACGGTATTTGACCGGTCTTCTTTTAATTCTACTTATAGCCGGTTTCACTGCCAGATAATATTAGGCATGCGGCTTATTTAACCGCTACAAATTTATGTCTCGTAGCTACTTCCGATGTTATTTTGTATATTCGCACGTGGTTGCCGATGGTTGAACGTTTCTAGTAGAAAGAGAAAGCGTGTAGTCCGTACGGAAAAAACAGAAGGCATTTTTAAACTTCTCAGTCAAACATTTCTCTTGTATTTCGTAACGTGTTCATGCAGCTTCGTTCTATTCACGACGACCATTTGTAAACATTATTTCACCAATGAAAAATAGCTAAGTTGAAATATAATTCATATTAACCCTTTGTACGCAAATCGTATTAAACCGATGTAAAATGAAGCTAAAAGTTCTAAACCCTTTATTATTAAACCATTACTTCAATTTGAAACTTTTCCACATCCTCGGATGTATAGTAAATATTAATAATTTCTACAAAAGAAAAACTAATTTATAAACTATTTTTTAATAGAAACATTTGTTTGATATATTATATTATATATATTCAAACGACTAAAGGAAAGAATAAATTGTAACAATTAAACGTACCGAATTTATTCTTTGGACTTATTCCCTGGAAATATGTGACATTCAGTCAATTTGACCCAGAATTAATAATAATTCTCGCAACATTATACAAAGTTTGTACAAGGGTAAGACTCCTTGGCAGATCGTCCATCAAAAATTCAGAAATTAAACCAGCCGTTTAAAGGTATATGCTTTCAAATTAAGCCGACGAATCAATCACTCTCTATCGTGGTGGAGTTAGGAGGTCATTAACATCGGGCAGCATTACGAAGTTTTCTCGGCCAATGTTCAAGGAACTGGCAACACGCCAGAAGGACTATCCATGATAACGCTGATATCTGAATTGCGTCACGACATCACGCATCCATGAGGTATTCGTAAACATGTTGCTACCGACAGAGCGACGCTGCGCATGCAGCTGACCGAACTCCGTTTACCAGTAACGCTTTCCTCAATTTATGTAAACCGAAATCCCATGGAAAATTGTGCCGAACCAGTTTCTACCCTTTCAACGCACGCGATTAGTTGCTCGTCATTAATTCACAAGTCGCTCGATACTCATGAGACACTCCTCAAGCCCGGTACGTTCCTGGAAATCTTGTTGTGAAACGTCTCGGGATTTCGAATTTGTAACCTTGTGCGAATAACATTTTGAAATTTGCTAGTACGGGAACATAAGATACTTGGATACAAAATTCTCAGGTGGTGAAACCATGTCTTTTTATTTTTGTACTTTATTTATTTACACGAAGATTTAGATTTGCAGCCTTGTGCATGAACGGTTTCGAGATTTGCCAATATGGTTACCATTCGGGACCAAACTGAGCAGACAAATATGTTTGGATAATCAATTTTTTATATGATACTATTAATCTTTTCTTATATTTTACTTTATTTAGTTAAATAGAAGAATTTATTGTCTGCTTGAAGTTTTTATATAATATAATTTCAATTTCATGCAATTTTAATTTTATGCAATTTCGTCCTAGATCTTTACGGTACAAGTAATAAATCAAGGTAAGATTATCCAAAGCAGTTTTGCAATTATTCAACAGAAGGATAAACAAAATTATAGATGTGAGTTGAAAACTGGGTATCTGGTTTTTCGCGCGAGGATTAAATATTTACGGATCGTACAACCATTTGACTACTTAATTGCTTCTTTTCGCATAAATAACTGTATGAAAATCCAAACACTTTAATTGAATATAAACCAGTGTGTACTATAGAGTATTGATTTTTATTTAACAGTTCTTATTGTTCATCTAAATTTTGGTTACTTTCTAATAATGAATTTGGCTTTCACTTGGAAAATATATGTTACTATCATAATCATCTGTTCGTTCGTACAACTAAGTCTTAGTTTGAAGAATTCTTAAGGCCCGTGATTAATGAAGATGAGAAATTCTTGGAGAGACTTATATTGATTGCCTTTTTCCTTGTTCTGTTTTAATGCCGTTTTACCAACGAGAAACATTGTGGAAAATGAAACGATTACCTTAGGATTTAATGAGTTCAATTTAACAAACTGTACATTAGAAATTACTCGACAATTTATATTCTACTCGCGTTGTCTCGAAATATTAGTCTTTTTATCTAGACGACGAATGTTGTATTAACTTTTTATTAAAAGATTTAATTCGTTTATACTCGTAACAGGAATATACTCATAGCACAAGTACAAGCTTAAACTAGTTATTTTTCTAAACATATATTGTTCACAACTACATTCGGGTAAAATAAGATTCAGTCACAACTACTAACGCTAACGGTAATGAAACTGAATATCTGATATTGTTTAAAGGATTCATAGGAGGATTTTAGGAAGATGGAGGAAGAATGTCGGTGATACGAGATCGTGACGAAATTTGTCCCCAAAGTAATACCTGAGGCTCGATAATATTCCCATATATCGAGCGTACAACGTGTCCCCGAAAGGTATATATGTAAAAGCGGACACCAGGCCATTAAAGAGACATGAAAAAAATAAATAACTTTTCACTGTTTGGAGTTCAGTTTTCGACAAAATCGAGTTTCAAAATTCGCTTTGTACATACGCACTTACACAACTAAAATACGTATGTGACGTACGCCTACACCGCAAGAATGTATCTACAAAACGAATTTTCAAACTCGATTTTCTTGAAAACTAAGTCCTAAACAAAAGAAAGTTATTCTATATTTTTTCATGTTTTTTTATGAAGCCACCTGGCGCCGCTTTTTCATACCTTTCAGGGACACCTTGTATATGTGTAATAGTACATACGGAGCCGTCAACTAAATTCTTTTATGCGATAATTCTGCAAGTATGCATGACGCAACTCGAAAGAGGAATTGATAATACAACTTCAACGCTCTTTATCTTTGTTTGTAGAATTATCTTTCGGAAAGATTGCCATTAACACATCACGAAAATTCGACATATGTAATTCGTCGTCACTCGTGGCAGTCGGTGCAACGTAACTCGAGTCAAGATCTGCTATGCTAAGTATGCGAAGTTCTGAAATATGCGTTGACGACTTTATGAAAGCGTACAAAGGACAAATAAACATTTCATTTGCCTTTTTTCACTTTCACACCTATACTGCGTTATGTTGTTTTTGCATACAGTGTCTCATATGAGCTTAATTCAGCTTTTATAATGTTGTTAATCAGAGTACTATAAACTACAGATAAAAGTACTTTTTATTGCAATTGTTAGTTTTATTTTAGTACATCTTCATATAACAGTAAACTACACATCTTCATTAAATATTTGAGTTATAAAAACAAGAATAAAAAATGTGTATAAAATATACAAAGATACTGCTATTATATAGTAATGCTTTATTCTTTATATGTTTCTATGAAATGTGTTGCAAAAGGAAATCTTTTGTATAAAATGACGTTTTGTACTTTTGTAAGTTTCCTCATAGAGGCAAGGGAGCCATTGTATGTACAACGTAAGTTTATTTTGCTATTACATTTGGAATGTAATATTCAGAGGTAAGTCGAGAATAATACTATATAATGGCATATACAACGTATTTTGTTTAGAGTATTTTCATACACACAATATGAGCAGCTATAAAGTGAACCCGTTTTTTTCACAAAAGGATCATGATAACATATTCATACAGTTTATATCACATTGTTCATAGTAGTTATTTATCAATAAAAAAAGATTTCCAACATAAGGGTTAATCTTCTTAACCAAATTTCGTTTTAATTACTTATTGTGAACCATTACTAATCTCGGTTTTATTCTTGGGCGTATAGTACATTGAGTCCAAATAGCACTTTGTATATTCACTAATAATAGTTCTATCGGGTATAACTTGCGTCGCTCCGTACAAAGCAAGCTAAAAAACATTATTAGTTTTATGTTATAATATTCATAGCAATATTTATCAATTATATTTACCTTTCCCTTTACTGGTACATCCGGATTCTGCAAAATAATAGCCAATTCTATTTTAACATCGTTCAAAAATTGTTCTGCAACACCGGGTTCAGTGTGTACGTAAGTAATACAAATATGTATGCCGCTAGGAAATTGCAGTGTATTTAAATTCCATCCTTTGGCATTCAAAGCTTCAGATAACCTATAGATATGAAAATCGTTCGATCCCAAAGCGATAACTGAGGTAGCCGGAGTTCCAAAGATAAAAATTCCATCCATTGTTCTCAGTCTGTAATCAGTTATCAGTATATCTACATACCAATATATCCGGAAAAAAAGAAACTAAGGAATCAAAACATTTACTTCTGTTCAATGAATTTAGTAGTGTTTATAACTTTTTTAGTTGCTTCTACGTATCCATTATAACCGAAGTACATCATAGAGGCCCAGCATGATGCTATAATTCCGCCAGCTCTTGAGCCATTTACTGTTGGAGATCCATAAATGCCACCAGGCCAATCAGTTGTTACAGTATATTGATGATGCCTGTATATTCTACTTCTATAAAGTATAACAGAGGATCCTTTAGGAGCATATCCATACTAAAAATAAAACAGAATTTTATATTTATGTAAAAGTTAACAAAAATTAGCGCACAATGCAATTATTTTCTAATTTATCTACCTTATGTGTATCAGCTGATATACTGGTAACTCCAGGCAGTTTAAAGTCAAATGATGGCACTTGAAATCCTGCTGCTGACATGAAACATACTAGAAATCCACCAAGGCAGGCATCAACATGGACTGGAATGTTGTATTTTACACCTAACTTAGAGATTTCTTCAATGTTGTCCATTGTCCCATATGGGAAATTTGGAGCTGAACCTACCAACTGTTACCATCCTATATCAAAATCACGTTTATCGATTTAATTAAAAAATTATGGGATAAGAAATTTACCATTATTGTATTTCTTGAGATAGCTCTTTCCAGGTTTTTTATAGAAACTGTGTAACTATGTGGATTGAGAGATACATAACGAACTTTAATCTTTAAGTACTGAGCTGCTTTGTCAAAAGCAGAATGAGTCGTAACTGGTACTACCATTTCTGGCTTCTTGATACCTTTTACATCTCTTGCATAGTCTCTATAGGCCTTGCAAGCTAATAAAATGGACTCTGTACCTCCAGTAGTCATCTGAGAAACAAAGCTCATTGTGTATCAAGGAGGATCATATTTCTCCATGCTCATTAAAATTAATAAGTATTTACCGTGCCACAAGAGTCTTCATCTCCATGGAACAAATGACAAGCCATTCTAACTACTTCTGCTTCCATCTTGCACACCCCAGGAAAGACATCAGGATGCAAAGGATTTGTATACGATGCAAGTGAATAGACATCTCCCATTAATTCTACTAGTTCAAGATCAATCCTATAGACAGCTCCAGATACCTTACCATTCTCCCAATCATAATCACCTAAATAGAAGTTGATTAATATTTGTGTATAATACTGATAAAAATGAGTGCATTTTATTCCTTTTACCTAACCGGACACTCTGTTTTACTTTGTCCAATATTTCTTGCGACTTCAAGCCATTATCTGGAAGCTTTATAATAAATGGAACATCTTTCATTCTTTCCACAACTTCCGTTTCAAAGAATAAATTTGCATTACGTAACTCCTCATTAACTTTATCTCTGATACAAGGTATATAATGTCTTAAACTAAAGAGTTTCTTCCTCCCTCTTTCTTTGAGGCCTATAAAATAAAATGGAACAGACTTTACATATTTTAAAAATTACTTTAAATATACGAAATATCGAATAAGCTGCATACTTTCATCTTGAAAAACAAAGTTCCACAACCAAATTGATGTGAGGACAGTAGTAGTTGTTATAGTTGCTATTTGCCATGGCTCTTTGCCTTGAAAACTATTATTTACATACTCCTTTAAAATGTTTAAGACAATACACAACATGTTTACCTGGAACAAATAAATATACATGTTAGTTAATAATAGAAAACATTTTGGCGAACAAAACAGGTACGTCCACTCTTTTTACGACATTCTTTTTGCAATCTATCTCACTCACTCACATAAATTCTCCGTTTTAATAACACTCTTTCTCACTTTCTCTTTCACAAAATTTGTTTGTCCTCTTATCTCTTCATAAAAAACAGACAGTCATCGTAGTTCAAATTTCTTATATATTATATACGTACTTTTGATTAAGATCAATTTTTATTTGCATTAAAACAATTCTTAAGTTGTTAAATACACACTTATGTTCATAAAATGTATTTCGTATTAAAGTGAAGTGTAATCAGGTATCATAAAAGATGTTCGGAGAATCGTAAAACGATGTTGACGGTATAAGAAACGACTGTAGATTGATTACAGTAAGTACTACACAATGGTTTTCAAAGATAAATTATTCATACGGCTAAATTTACTGTAAGCAAAGCACAAGACAGGTACTGGTGGTGCCGCTCCTGACAGAACGCTCGAACTGCTAGCCAATTATCGACCTCGAAGAGCAAAACGCCAGATACTAGTGGCGCGGATTGTGACAAAACGTTCAAACTGCTAGGTAATTATCGACCCCGTTATCGTAGGTTCCATGGACACCTACTTAGAATCCGTACACTGTACGGCGTACAACATTGCAACTTACAGGCATTTCTGTCTGTTGAGGGGCTCTGGAGCCCCCTCACCATTTCGTATCGTGCTCTGCGTTACCAATAGTTTACGAAAAATAGGTATGTTAGCAATAAGCGAATATCCTGTATATCACATTTTTACTACGAGTGCTGAATATTATTTGACGGCAATACGCGTATTCGGCGCGAACATTTAAATGGTGAAAATAGTACTTATAAAACATGTATATATTAATATTTTCTTTACCAACTAAACCTTAGAAGTTCTTACAAGATAGAGAGTTCCTGGACAACTTTTTCAAGTTCTCTTGTAAATGTTCTTTAGAAGATTGCTACGCTTCTTGCAAATATAGTATAACAAACAGAAGCATACAATTTAATACGAAAAAATAACTAAACATTATCTTAAAAAAGAATCCGCAAAAGAAAGGAGTTTGACGACAATACCCTTTACGTTTTTTTACTGGAAGAAGAGCGAACAAACTAGTTCCGCGTATCATCATATATTTTATATGAGTTGACAGCGATCTCCACTGGTTTTTAAAAACCGTAAGAGATGTTATGTCAAGGTTATGTTGACTACGAACGCAACTTATACCTTACAAGTACCTTTGCGTCCCCTCGTTAAACTCACTGATTCTGTTTTTTCTCTTTTTTCTTTTTTGTTCCGAGGTGTGGATGGCCTGTTCCTGCCGGTATTTCCGGCTCACCGGGCAAGTGAAGTTTTTAGAGTTACCTACATGAAGTAAAAATTCGGAAAGGCAAGTGGTCTTTTAAGTGGTTTCCTTCCTGATAGCAGGGGGGGGGGGGGGGCAGCACGTCAGATATTAGGTTCGGTTGCATTATGGCGGCTAGACGTATGCATCTCCCTTGTCTATCCAGGGCGAAGCGTTGTTGTGCTCTTGGGTCCTGGAGAAACGAGAGTGGGAAGCCAAGAGGGAATTAAACCCACTGATTCTGTATTCTAATCGATCCGCTTATATAGAAATGATTTGCAATGGGACAATTAGCGAGAAACCGTTCAACATATTAGCCCCCTATGAAGAGATGTTTGGATTAAAGCAGAGATATCCTAACCTTCAACTTTCAACGTCTCAGTCTACAGTCTCTACATATAGTTTGCTCCGTTCACTGTAGCGATCGATATACAATGTGACACTTAACTTTGTTACTATTGTTTTAACTGATATTGTTTTTGGAAAATCTGCCCATGTGTTTATGCTTTTATTTATAAAATAAAAATCAGTAAACAATTAACAATAATGGCTGAATCAATTTTTTCGAAATCAGCGAGCGAATCGCAGTTTGTTCGAAATGAACCTGTGAATTATAATATCGGTATTTATAATTTAAAATGTGCAAATTTAACGTCGTTTAGAACATAAGTAATATATTTTAGAAATTCGGCAAATGCTGCACGGTTTTGGAGATAGTAATGATGATTTAGAAAATATAATTTTCAAAATTTAAAAGGTATCATAGGTGCCATGAATGTTATATACATGAAAACGATGTTTAAAACGTCAAATAAAACTTATTACATATATAGGAATAGGTTCTCATGATAGTTTCTCACGCTATGGTGGTCGTGACATAATTTCTATAAACTGTAAAGAACTGTTTCAATAGTGTATCTTGAATGTATAATTCTAAGCCAAAGTTACAAATATATAAAGTTAGAAGGACAGGATATTCTAACACTCTTTTTAAACGTATGTGATTTATACATTAATCACATTGATGACACATGACTTTGAGACATATTAATAAAAGTCGTTACTGTAAATACGTAGTTTCGTTTTATTGTACAAGATACGTACTTGTAGAATATTCAGGTATTTATACATTGGTTAATAGGATGAGTAGTTTATCAATAAAGAACGCTTTAATATCTTTTGTAAATATATCCAAAAATACGTACGCATGGTATGAAATACAATTTATAATTTATTTTAATTTAATAATATAAGATAACTCTAGCAAGATACATCCGATCGTAGAATACATGGCCTTCATCAAAAATTAACATCGCAATTTCGTATTTGCAAACTGTACGACTTTAAAAAATTAACAGTTGATACGATCGAACAAATTCTTAAAGTCAAGTTTCGGCAGCCATAAGATTATAAATATTATAAAAGTTCGTAAAATATTATGATCGATTAAAAAGTTTTTATGCTTATGTAATTATTTACACAAATGCGTCTGTTACAAAGTATAATAGTACAGTATAGTCCCTCTCTATGTATAGTTCCATTACTTGAAACTGGCTATGCAACCATAAAATACCTAGAGCGTTTTATAGGCTAACTGGCCTAGTGTTACTAAGCCATCTTGCTATCAGCCCAATTCCTGATACGATTGTTGATAATGTGTGCTTATAGAGGATGGAGCAATGTATACTACGTTACCTGTATTCTATTACAATTAACATTTCGTGCGATTACAGGTTTACAAATCAACAAAATTAAAGTTTTAATAAACTTTATTTAAAGTTGAAATGATTCTATTGAATTAAAATTGACCAATGACATCTGTCGAATAATATTTGTAATTTATATATTAACAATTGTTTCGTACATATAAAAAGCTATGTCTGTTATTGACAATACAATAATGCACTTTCTTATGGTACATGTTAATAAGGTCACGATATTAACAGATTTTCCATGGGTATTCTATCAAATCTGTCGCGGTAAAAGATCCATGCAAGAACGTTTAATGTTAATTCTCTGAAGGCTAAGATTAGATCACTAATTATATGTATGTATTATAGTATGTATTGTGATAGGTTACCATTTAAAAATATTTGATCACTAAAATTTTGTTAGATGAACAATCTTCACTTTTCTAGTGACACCGAAGCATTAACACTAATGAATATGATCAAATATTTTTTAATAGTAAGGTGTATATACGCGTGTGTCATAAAATTACTTTGGAAATATAAACATACGGAAGATTTCGTAAAATCCTTGGTATATCACGAGGTATCGAAATATACATTAAAGAAGTCGCACTAACAACGGAAGGACACCAATTGTCCGACTTCGATTTTAACGATTTCTTGCAAGGTGATCCTACATGGTATCCAAATTAGCTTTTCTACAACTAATATTTTTTAATGCGAATCAAGTGGCTTTTTTGGATGAAATAGAAAAGAAAATTTGTCGCTATTGCAATAAATTTTTACAATAAAATATATATATATATATATATATATATATCGGACCTTGGATTTACACACATCGTTAGGTACTTACATACTATCGTCTTGCAAAGACCCATTAAAATCGAAGTCAGACAATTGGGGTCCTCCCCGTAAGAAATGCAAAATGGGATCTATGTACAATTTTTCAGGGACGTCTGACTCTAATTAGCTCGAGAACACACATTGCCAACTATTGTCGAGGATCTTCTGTCTCAAAAGTATTCATCATGGTATCTATGTTGGAAGACTAGATTAAAAATGTCTACGAACTTTAAACAGTAAATCCTATAAGATCCTCTTCGTTTGAATAAAATAATGTCGTGATTAGCCTGCACTCGAATGAATAATACTTTTCGCATGTCATACAATTAATGCCCTTGTACACAAACTCCTTGGCAGAAATAATCGAAGCTCTGCTTGACATATTCGATCGGCTGCATCATCATCATCCCCATCATTATCATCATCGTCGTCGTCGTCGTCATCATCATCATCATCTTGAAACAACATTCATCCTCGGACTTGTACAAAATTTTACAAGTTCTTCTCAACATTTATGTTTCATACATTAATCATATTGCTTCAGTGCATATTTTGCAGCTGCCTAAAGAATTTTAACGGTCTATGAATTACGACCACGCATTATTCTCCCCCCCCCGTTCCCAAGTCACTCACAAAAATATCGAAACAAGTTTTTGAAATAGTAGTTCTTTCTTCTTTCGATTAGTGCTTGCGGAATAAGCCCAGTTCGACGTCTACTCATCAGATATCAAGATTATAAACGGAAGTACTCGTCTTGTTTAACTCTGAACGAGACCATTGTATTTCTGTTCCAAATTGATCTTGTTTTCAAGTGATTATGAAGCTGATGTTGTGAGCCTACAGGCTATAAAAGGATCGGGGTACATGTTACGACGCCCAACCTGCAACAGGAATCTTCACCAGAAGTGTGAGGGCATTCAGTTCATCACATGCCGTGATCGAATTCGTGATATCCCTCGGCGCCTGTGAACACGACATCCACCCAGACTCGCATAGCTTCTGGACTCGGAGCCATTAAATGATAAAGTCTGGACGACGTTTTAATGATGAAGGTTAGCGACGGTTGAGGCGATCGTACGGTGTTCATATGGTCCACGTAAACTTCTTCGATGGACTGCAAAAATTCAATCAGACATTTTAACTTTTTGAAACTTAATAATATAGGGACTTCGTTCAGCATAGAAAACATTGTAACTTTCATATTCCAAGATCTTTTTCAGTGAATAAAGTATGGGCAAATAATAGAATAATAATAGAATGGGCAAATATTTAATATTTTACATGTAGTATTTAATATGATTGTCGTAGTAAGAAATTCGACAATAGTGAAATAACGATTTAAATTTATAAAAAAGGAATTGCTTTATTAGAAGAATTATGACACTATTGAATCTTAGTCGCATAATTATTTACAATTTATTAAAAATTGAAACTGTAAAAAACTTAAATATTATGAAAGTAAAAAGTAAAATATAAGATCTAATAAAATATAATAATAAGTGTAAAAATGTGTTGCAGGGACACAATCCATGCTGCTCAGAAATTTAGAGATTATATTCAACTATATTATATTCAATTATAATCATTTACTGATAATTGTAGAAGTAAAACGTGGAGTTAAACACTATTCAAATGACATGATTTTTTGAGACATTTTTTGTATTGCATTCTTCGTACTCTGTATTCTTTTTAATCTTTCTATTCATTCTGTTCTTTCTATTCTTTCTGTTCCTTCTTTCATTCTTTGATATTACAATGTGTTTGTCTTACAAAAAGTTTTGAACACTAATATCAAAACAATATGTTACTTTAACCTTCCGATTACTGAAGCGCGGCCCTCTCCATCCTTGCTCGTCGTGACTCCGGCACAGTGGATGGAGGGTTAAAGGTTAAAACATATAATGTCCTGGTTATATCAATTGCTGGAACCATCTTATATAAACGGACTTCTACTGTGTCCTGCGCGGATACAATACGAATAAAAATCACACCTGGAAATAAATCACGCCTCGTGCTTTCCTGGAAGAGTTGTCGCTGTAGTAAGTCAGGGTCTTCCTCTTCCGATCAAAGACAAACCATCGTTTGTTCCAATGGTGGAATTTCTTGCTCATCTTCGATAAGTAACCGCTGCAACTAGTCGTATCGACCGTGACATCGTGTATTAGAGGTAACTGGTGCCCGGCTGTCTCGATATGATGCCTCAGGTCCAGAAACTCCGACTTGATGGGGAGGTATCTTGTGAGTGGCCTCTGCGCATAAATCATCGAATTTACAAACCGTGAAACGAAATGTCGGGTTAAATAATAATCTTGTCGGACCTGTCATCCGTTACTGATTTTCTATAGTCAGTGTACGCAACGTGTCATGTCAAAATAGAATTAGACTGATTCGATGGGAACCTATCGGCACTGGGGCATGATTCGAGTGTAAACGAGTTTCCGAGTTATCATTGGACTCATCGTTGTCGAGGAAAACATCTACTACTGATCCGTTCAAATGAATGATATCTGCCGGTGGAAGTGCTATGTTCATTCGAATTTAGACAAACTAAGGAGAAATGTTTATCAAAATACGCGGTAGCATTTCGACGCTAAGTACATGACAACGGACGCCATCGCGATTAGGTTGATCTCCAACTTGGGATAATATAATTATCTCAGCAAATTATCTCAGCAGGTCCGCAGTATTTGCAAATTTTGAAGGTACTTTCATTATACAAGTCGCATACGAGCTTTCCAATGATACCCAATTTTAATAACATTAATCCTCGTTTGAGGAAATTCTGTAATGCAATATTGTCAAGGAGTTCGAAATTTGATATTTTATCAAGGTGGTATTATTGGTTTCAGCTTTAGAAGCTCTATTACTGTGCGAAATCTCATAAAAAAATGAGCATCACCTCTGGGGAGTTCTCCTTGTAAGAACGGTTGAAAACCCGAGTTCGGTGTCGTAAATATTTAAGCTACGTTGCGTTCAAATAAATACTAGAATTCGGATGTGGTTAAAAATGCCTATGATATGTTTTTAATAATTTGCTACATGCAAATAATTCAAAATGCCAAAATCAGAGGTTTTCACGCTTTTCGACCAATAACTTTGACTAGTAGCTCATAGCACCTTCACTAATATTTACGCAATTTCCAGCACGCGTAAAAAGTCGAGACCTACAAATCGCATTGTTGAAATTTGTATCATAATTTCTGATAAAAAAGTTGAAAAAACATGACGTTCTTCTTATTCAGGAATCTAGCAGTCTACATTCCAAAAAATTCAGGCGGTTTCAGTGTCGGGACAAAACTCGTAACTTCTAAACCAATTAATTTTCGATCTAAGTACGCTAATACATTTTTAAAGTATAATTTAAATGTTTAATTCATTTTCGTGGTTTAAACGTTTCAGGTATTTGAGTTTTACGCATTACGCGATACACTGTACATTTGATCCAATTTGAAAAACCTTATCTTCAGCAATTCAAAGTATAAGATATAGTGTGGCTAAATTATCTGAACCGTTTCAATCTGCATATACAGGATATCCAAACGGGACTCGCAATCGGGAAATGAGGGGTTCCTGAGGTCATTTGAAGCAACTTCTTCCGTAGCAAAAATCGAATCCACGGCTTCGTTTACGAGTTATTAACGAAAAACACTGACCAATGAGAGACGAGTTTAGCTGACGTGAGGCGGCCGAGGCAACGGGCGGACGAAGCTCAACTCCGCTCATTGGCTCGGACACCTCGCGCCAGCTGATCTCGCCTCTCATTGGCCACTGTTTTTTGTTAATAACTTGCTAACAATGCCTCAGAGAAAGTTTTTGCAAAGGAAGAAATTTTTCAAATGATCCCAGGAACCCCTCATTTGCCGATTATAAGTGACTTTTGGAACATCCTGTATATGTATACTGTCCTTAACCGACCTTCCGATATCCCCGCGTCTAAGGCAGGACCCGTTAGAAAGCCTTATTGATCAGTCCTCTAGCGGGACCAGCACGAAACGCTGCCTTTCTTTTCCTTCACTCTCCTGTTATTCTCAGTGCCGCCATATATGAAAAAAGGTAAGATACCTGCAGTTTTGCCTTTTCGCGATGTTTAACTGGTTGCAGTGGTCCAAGGGTGTCCATCTCACTGGAAGTCTGTGAAAGAGGACGACTTCCGCTTCCATCGATTATGCCTCCGCTGTTATTGCTGAGCCTCTCGCCTTCCATCGATGTTCTTCGATCATCTCTCATCTGTAATAATAAATAAATTAATGGAAATTGGAACATACAAAGCCACAACGAAACATTACGAACAATTGCAAACATTTAAGGATTTGAATTATTATTATTGTTATTATTATTAGACGCAGGAGATCGATCTTCGCAAGAGTGGCCCAGGGGTCCATTTCTGGACCGGACCTCTGGAACGCGTATCATGACGCCCTCCTGCGGATCGAGTTTCTCAGCGAGGCGTTTCTGGTTGGCTACGCGAACGACTTCGCGGTAGTCGTGGTCGTACGGAACACAGGATGTGCGCAATTCGGATCCAAACAGGTCATAAGGCGATTTGAGAGGTAGATGGACGAGGTTGGTCTTCGACTGGCAGCCGAGAAAACCGAGTTCGTCGTCTTGTCCAGGAGAAGGATCCCCACCGAGATACCATTCAAGATAGGGATCCATAACATCTTGGCCAAGGCCACCGTTAGGTACCTGGAGGACCAACTGTACTCCAGGCGGATCTCCTAGTGCCACGTATGGCTGACGGCAGACAAGGCGACGATTGTGGCGTCGCCCGTCTCATGACGAATACTGGTGGCCCGAAGATATCGAAGCGGAGGTTGCTGATGACCGCCGTCCAAGTAATTAAGCCTTACGGGGCGGTGGTCCGGGTGTCGGCCTTCCGCTTCAAAAAGTACTGTAGGAGAATGGCTGTGGTTCAGCGGAGGTGCACCCTCCGGATGGCGAGTAAATATCAGACTATCGCGAAGCCGGCTGTGCTCGTTATAGCGGGAATGGCGTCCATAGACCTTCTTGCCCGAAAGCGTAAGAAGAGGTCAACTATTACCTTACCCAAACTCTTGAGCAGACATGGCTACTTTAGGGCCTACCTGTTCAGGGATGGGAGGGCTATTGTTGTCACGGTGAGAGGGATAGCGCGGAGCCACCCTCTTCGCACTATTCGCGCTGGGCCGAGATGCGAGACATCCTCCAACAAGATGTCGGTCTGTTCACCTCCGAAAATATCGTGGGCATGTTGATACAGAGCATGGAACACTGGGGAGGGGGAGGGGGCGTCGCAGTAGTCCTCCTTAACACTAGATTGCCGGAGGAAGTCATTTTGACTGCTTTTCAATTTCGATTAGAAAAACAATTATGTACATATATGATGACACAGTTTCTTAAAATTTTGTGGCTTTTTATACAACATATAAATGCGTCTATTAATAATTCTAGTTGCCTCCCCCCTCCTTCATTTCCGATATTTATATATGTGGTATACCTATATTGCCCAAAAGCAGTCATTTTGACTGCTTGGGAAATTTTAACCAGTTCGGCTCTGGATTGGAATAACAGTTGTTATGTCCTACTCCACCACATCTCAAGTAGAATTATTACTATTATTATTACTACTACTGCATCACTATATAAATAAAAAATTTAAAACTGAGTTATTTATGGTCAGCAATGTGGGGTCCCGAATTTTTTAGAAGAACTATGCCCAGAGATAAGTTCAAGAAAATCCTACGATTTATTCGTTTTGACAGCAGAACCGAAAGAAGTAGACGCCTCTAAACAAATAAAAAAGCCTTGGTTTCGGAAATATGGGACAAATTCATTGAAAATAGTCAAGCTGCTATATAAATCAGAAAATTGTGTCCTTACAGTATATAAAAACAAACCGAATAAAAGAGTAGCTGTTCTAAGTTCTAGGCATAAGTTTGTGAAAATTGATAAAAGTAATAAAAAATGTTACCGGACACTATTCAATTTTATAACAAAACAAAAGTTGAAGTTGATATGACGGATCAAATGGCCCGAAAATACACAGTAAAATCTAGTTCTCGTAGATGGCCCCTCCAAATATTTTTCAATATTTTAGATTTGGCTGCGATAAATGCTTGAATCCTTTACAAAGAAACGACAGGAATACAAATACGACGAAAACAGTTCTTGTTTCAATTAGCAGAACAGCTTCCCGCCGATTACACAGCTGCAAGACAGAAAAATTCATCAGAACATGAAGACCCAGAAAGATCAACTGCAACAAGTACGACTTTGCCACAATAATAAAACAAATAATATATGTGACAAATGTCAAAAGTATGTTTGCGGAAGATGTACGCATAAAAAGATTTCCACTTTCATTTGCTTGAAATGTACAAATAATTTTTACAAATAAATTCTTTTTATTTTTAATACTTACTAATAACTTGTATGACTGTAAATAATATAAAAAATATTAAAAATTAATTTTAAACAAATTTCTTTACACATTAGTTATTCTTTCACAATGCAGTCATTTTGACTGCTTTCGGGCAATGTAGGTATATACTAAGTCTCCGTCTTTCTAGTGTTAAAGAAGCAGTCCGAGTTAAGATCGGTTGAATAAACTGTCATCGCTAAACAATTGAGGGGTGCTTCAGGAACCTAGGCTACGGGCATCACAGCCGTGGCTGTAAAGAACCGGACAGAAGCATTTTGTGTTTCAAATGCGGAGCCTCAGATTACAAGGCGATGGCATGTAACGCGGGTCCACCGTGTCTCCTCTGCACGGAAGCGCAAGTGGATGAAGCCAGGAGGAAGCACATTGCGGAACAGAGTTCTGCAAAGTATTCCAGGGCACTGGAAAACTCTCGTCTGCTTTCACTCATGGTAAAAGCATCTTGGCCCAGCTCTGCTTCGAAAAGAACACTGATGTTGTCCTAATCAGTAAACAGTATCATGACAGGAATGGACTGAGCTGGTATGAGGATGTCCTATGTACGACGGCAATATGGATGAGGAAGAGGACTTCCTCAGGGAAAGATGCGAAGAGCATCGTGGTGGTGGGCGCCGATCTAAATGCCAAGGTCCCGGATTGGGGGACACCGCAACTGGACTCTAGAGGGAAGCGGGTTGTGGAACTAATCTCCCGACTCGATCTAGCGGTCCTCAACGCCGGATAGATTACGATACTCAGCAGGCCCGGTTACAGGGAGACCATAATCGACGTAATTCTGTTGCGGTAAACATGGAAGCTTGGATAGAGGGTTGGAGCGTGATGGAGCGCAAACAAGAAGAACGACGAAGCGCGAAATTCCTGTCAGGTGGAACGTAGCTAAGATCGACCTAAATGCACTCTTCCTGGCCCTCGAACGTGCGCAGCAGGCATTGGAGGACGTCCCCCTTGACATGGCTCCGAAAGAGAGGGCGTGCAGACTGGTCGACGCAACCATAAGTCTCATTCACCGGGTCTGCAAGGAAGCAATCTCGACAACGATCCACGAGGTCTGAAATACAAAATTGAAAAGCACCGCGGCTTGATGGGCTTCCGACGAAGGTGCTAAAGGCAGTTGCGAGCAGCCATCCCCAGCTGTTGTTGAATATGTACAACTTCCGCTTGACAGGGGAATATTTCACCCTCGCTGGAAAGCAGCGAGACTGGTGCTCACCACTAAGGGCGAGGAACCAACGGAAGCATCCTCCTTGTATCGGTCTCTGTGTATGCTCCATATCGTGGGGAAGATGCTGGAGAAGCTTTCGAAACCTCGCCTTCCGACCGCCGTTCAGGCGGCCGGCGACCTGTCGGAGAGATAGTATGGCTCCCGGAGGGTGAGATTCACCATTGATGCCATCCAATAAGTGGTTCAGGCAGCCAAGTCCACCGAGCGGGGTAATCATTTCTCGCGTCCCGTATGTCTCATAGCAACTCTTGACGTGAGAAATGCGTTTAACTTCGTGAGGTGGAAAGACGCTCTTGAGACACTTGAGCGAGACTTCGGGGTCCCAGAGTACGTTTAGCGTATTTTGGCTCCCCTGGTCTACCAGACGCAGTGCAGGGGCCAAGGAGGAGGTTGCTGTCCTCAGGGGCAGCGCAGGGTTCCATCCTATGAATTTCCTACGACGGAATCCTACAAATGGAGATACCCGGGAACACCTTCCTCATCGGCTATACGGACCACGTGACCGCTGTGATGGTGGTACAGGACGTACAAGCTCTCCAAATGCGCCTTAACCAGGCGCTGCGTCAGGTCAGTGTTTGGATGGGATAGCGCGGAGGTGGTGCTTTTAACCAAAAAACGCGTACCGTTTTGCTGCCGATGCAGATTGGTGGCGTGACCCTCAACACTAATACGGTCACGCGGTACCTGTGAGTGATGCTCGACATCAAGATCACTTACTGGGTCCACATCCGGAAAGAAATATAAATAAATAGAATGTTCATAATTTATAATAAATAGTATTCCAATGTTGCTTTAGTTTAGTACAGAGGTTAAGAAAGAACTGAATGAAGTCGGTCAGAAGTCGGTCAGATATCGTTCAGAACGATTCTTCTCAGACACCCGGGCGACACCCAGCGAGGCATCGTAAATTCTGTTATTATACCCTACATGTATCTTTCTATAAATAAGCAAACGACATCTGTGGACCATACTGATACGTTAGTGTGAATTTTGCATCTATAAAGTGTCCAAAGAGCATGACGTCAGCTTTATGTTTATAGAGGGATGAAGAGGCTGACATCACTCTTGGGTCTCGCTAATTGGGCGGTGACCTGATGCGAAAAATCGGGCTGGTGTCGGTTCGGAATCGATCTGTATAAATGAACCTTTAAAAGGTGTCTGGATATTAAGAAGAGCAGTGTACGACCTCATTACTTTCTGTAAAGGTTTTAGGAAAATCTATAGGAAGAATATTATGCGATATTAAACATTCCCATATCTAGATGAACAATATAAAAGAAATATTGTGCGGGTATGTTCGAATATATATACAATACCTTCAACAACACGGTTGGGTTCAAACGATTAAGTATATGAATCTAACGAGTCTTGCTTGGACGCTCGTAGGTGTAACATCGAGACAGCTATTAAATCTTTTGCTGAAAGTCCAATGCCCAAAAGAGGTCAATGCAATCAATTTAATACTCCTTGAACTTATCGTATCTAGCGACAGTGATTTATTGCTCCAACTCTACACTTAGTGCTCCAAAATCGAGAAAACGGTCTCGGGGGGCGACCAGAAGCCGAAGCATCAAAAATGGCGGACACCCACCACGCGGAAGTAAATAGAAGGGTCTCTTCCTCCCAAAATGTAGTTTTGAAACGTTTAAATTCCACATCACTGGATAAACTATATAAATTGGCTACGAAAGGTAAAATAAACAAAAACAACCAATTGCAGCATAAACGTATCTTCGATCAGACGTGGAATAAAAGGACATGTCATGATGCGAGTCAGGATACCGCACAAGGCGGCATAAATAACCAATTCACATGGTTAACAGATAAATATCCCGCACAAAGGACCCAGTGACAAGCTCTATCAAATTGTCCAACCACTAAGCAGAGCTACAAAATACCTGAAGACGAACACACAGAAAACACTTACCATTGTAGGGTTTTTCTTTTCCGAGTATGAAAAGTAGAATGATCGAGAGCGTACAGTAGCGGACAAAAGTTTAAAAAGATGATTTGTAAACCGGATTACAAACATCTTATACGCATATTGTTCTTCTATTCGGTTTGTCTCTTTGGAATAACGTAGCTGTATGTTTGACCTTCGTAACCTCAGACAATCAGTTGTTAAATACAAACAATGTAGGAGTTACAATAGTTAGTTACCGCTTAGCACTTGGAAACAGTGAACATTAGTTTAAGACGATCTGTGTAAAACGTGAGTACGAGTACAGTTTTTGAACATTTTGATTCTGGAATGCCAAAATCATTGTTTAGTGTACCTTTAATTGCTTAAAATTCATTTAGGTGGGAACAGACTATGGGTAAATCAAAGAATTTACTTGAAAACGAAAGGGAACAAATCGTAAGGCTGCGAAAGCAAAGTAAAACCTTCACCGAAATAGCAAATATAGTGAACAGGTCAGAAACGGCTTGTAAACAAGCTTGGTATAAATTTTTAAAGACAGGCATGTATTGCGATCAACCGAAAAACGGAAGATCATGGAAAACAACACCGAAAATGGATCGCCGGATTCATCGATTGAGCGAAAAGGATCGTTTTCGTAGTGCAAATAATATTGCTGCGGAGATAAACTATGAAAACGATACACAAATTGAAGTATTAGTACACAATACACAACTAGAACTGTTAGGAGAAGATTAAAAGACTTTAACTTAAGAGGACGAGAACCCCAAAAGAAACCACTGCTGAGTTCTAGGAATCGAAAAAGACGACTTGCATTTGCTAAAGCTCATAAGCATTGGACAAGTGAAGATTGGTAAAAGGTGTTGTTTTCTGACGAATCGAAATTCAATCGCGTCTGTTCTGACGGGATACGGTACGTTACACGTCGAATTGGCGAAAGTTTGAAAACACAGTGCGTTTTAAAAACTCTTAAACATGGTGGTGGAAACGTTATGGTGTGGGCGTGTCTTTCTCGAAGCGGCCCTGGTCCGATATGTCGTATCAATGGAATTATGGACCGTTTTCAATACACGGACATACTCAAGAACACAATGTTACCTTTTGCACGCAACAATATGAGTGATGATTTTATTTTTCAAAATGATAATGATCCGAAGCACACGGCTCGGGTTGTGAAACAGTTTTTTCAAGAAGAAAATATTATCGTGCTGCCGTGGCCGTCCCAATCACCAGATATTAATCCAATCGAGAACTTGTGGAGCATCATAAAAAAGACAGTACAAGGTTATAAACCGAAAAATTTGAATGAACTTTACTCTACAATTGAAACAGCTTGGAGTAATATTACGGTAGATCAATGTAAAAAGCTAATAGATTCAATGCCAAGAAGATGTACCGAAGTGATAAGAAATAACGGATATTGGACAAAATATTGAATTTAAACAAAAATTGTGCATATTTTTTTACCAAAACTTAATATTTTTTGTGTAGTCTTAAACTTTTGACCGACGAAATATTATACAGATTTCGTTCCTTTTTTTGTAACTTCGCTACTGAGCAAAATATCAAAACGAAAGAGAGCGAGAGAGAGAGAGCGAGAGAGAGGGCGAGAGAGAGAGAGAGAGTCAGGATAATATATAAAAAGGCTGGTAAGGGCGGAACAGAGGGCAGAAGGATTATGGAACATGGAGAGTAAGATTCGGAAGTCGGTGAGAAAGATTTTGGAAGTCGAAGGAGAACCGTGCGTTGTCGTAGTTGTTACCGTTGTTGAAGTCGTTGTTGAAGTCGTAGTCGTTGTTGTCACCGTGTCGCTATTGTTAGTAACTTTGTTGTAAGCCGTGGGGAGTCGTTGATAATAAACTATACTGTTATTGTTATCTAAAGACGTGTGTCGTTTTCTTTACCATATTACCACGGAGTCTCGTGGGATTTACTAAACCCTTTAGAAAATAATCCCTGTACCATATTCTAAAACACAAAATCCCCACACATATATTCAAATATATAAATCAGCTATCCATCAAGGAAATCATCAGCTTACAGCTGGTAACATCCAAAGAAACTCGATTAACATAGCAAAAGTTGATAAAGACAACCATCCAGTTTATCATTATCCGATAGAGAAGTATAACGCAATAATCAACATTCTCAACACAAAAAACAAAAATCTTTATATCTAAAAGGATTAAAGGAGATTTCTCTGAGAAGGATATCTTGAAAGAAATTCAGATCTAAATATAAACAACGCAGAAATTTTCGAAGTTTCCATATACCACTATGACAAGGCATTTTTAAAACTAAACCACTTGCATACCAAAAGATAAAATGGGGGCACTTTAGAAGAAAAAAATATTCATTAAAGTATGAATTGCCAAATGCTAGGCCATGCCAGCATCAGCTGCAGAATGCCGTACAGATGTGTGAAATGTTCCAAGAACCATTCTTCAGATGTATGTACAATTGTAAAGGACTGTAACAAATCCAAGTTAACATGTGCCAACTGTGAACAAAGAGGTCACTCAGCATCTTATAGAGTATCGACCATCTTCTCAGAGGAACATCAATCACAAAATAGAACAGTAAAAAGCATTAAAGGCATACAGAGCCAACGCTAGAATTTTCCTTACTTGCCACCTATAAAAAAAGCCAAACTTTCTACTCATAAGGCCAATTTTCATTGCCCCAAACATGCCTCAAACTATGCAGTTTGATCAATTAACAAAGTTAATACAGGTTGATGAATTAAAACCTTATACAACGCGACCAGCATACCACGCATATACTCACATACACAAAAATTCAATTGGACGACTATAAAGCAGAAAACCTCAATCAATCCAACTACTTGACCCTACAAACGTTTCCTTATTTCGAGAAGAAAGAAGTAGTACAAGACGAGCATAATTTCCCAATTATTTATCACTGGTGCAGGAATAAAGCCAAAAAAGAATTTCTCAGACGTCAGAAGACACAGAATACGACAGCACATTATTCAAAGAATCAATGGCGATACGAAAAAGAGACTCATTAGATTACCACAGATTCAATGTTAACAAGTATATTGATGAATTTCACCCGAAGCCCCGGCTATAATTAAGCTTAAACAAAGATTTAAGCATCAAAGTTAAGATCTCAAACAAGAAATAGTTCGTTATCTAATGTGTAAGCTAGTTAATAAGTGTTATGTAAACAGTCATAGTAATTGATTCTTTCATTCTCTTCTTCCTTCTCCTCTATCTTTTAAGTAATCTAGAACTGGCAGTGATAAGAAAAGTGTTTTTTTTCCGATCCAATGTTATTTTCCACTTCGCTCATTGCCCCCCCCCCCCCCCCCCCCCCCCCCCCCGCCCTCCTAGTGGTCCACTTAATCCTCCGGCACCTCTGTACAAAAGTCAAACGTCTAACTCAATGCTACAGCCTGACAATCGTCAAAAACAGCGTGATAAACCAATGGCTGACATCGTACTTGACACAAGGAACACAGGACTTGAGCCAATAATTATTATATCTTTTTAGTATAATGAGTCTACGTATAGGTTTACTTTATTTATGTTTATTTTTAAACTATGTAACAACCATTATGTAATGAAAGGATCAAAATGAACATTGTTTAAAAAAAAATGTACAAACCTAACTGACCCGGATTGAATCCTGACGGGGACAATTTTTTTCTTTTTTATTACATGATACTTTATATAAATAAGAAATAAATGATTTATCTGTTTTTATTTATACAATCGTTACAGTGATATTTCAGAAACATTTTAAATGTATTTAAAAGGCATTACATTAAATTATGTTTATAAAGATGTCTTCTGGACATCTAGAAAACGTTATGAGAATGCCCGCATAGGACGACCTTAAGACTTTTTACTTTGTATGTGGGTCCTTCATAGGATATTTACAGAACGTAACGGGGACATGTATGGGACACATGGATGTTATCAGGACATTCCCAGACGTACAGAATGTCCATCACTGACGTACATAAGACGTCTTTGCGCTGTTTAGAAATAAGTTGAATACTGAAAAGTGTTCAGTCATTGTTTCATTATTAACTAAAATTTTTGACTAAAATGTGTCGATGTAATTTAAAACAGTAAAAAGTTTAAAAAGGTTCAAGAGTTTTGATGTATTGTTTCCATCTTATTAAAATTATTGAAGGAAAATTTAATTCTTCCTTAGCTGCTATTGCTTGTAATTTTAACGGAATAATTTTCTTTTCAACGAGTTTAACTCTTCCACATGGTTTACAAAATGTGAATTTTTTTAAAGTGAAATTCACTTTCTGTGACGATATTAGACTATGTGATCAGCGTCGCAGATCGCATAAAAAATGAATACAACACAATGCTTGATGGAATTCATTGATCCATTAATTGTATCGCGAAATGTTGACGGTACTTTAATCAGAACGATCAAATTTTTGGTCAAATCTACTTTGTATAAATTAACACTACTTTTATGGATCTTTTGCTTGCGTATGAGTATACGTATTTCGACCAATGTATCAATTTTAGTCATCACAGGAAAAGTTGGAAAGTCACTTGGGGAAAAGAGAAACTCAGGAATCAACTTAAAATGAAAATTTTCGAAAGTGTTTTTCAACTTCTTCGATAAAACTAGTGTTAACATGGAAACCAGAAGATTTTCATAAATATGCAAAGTGTAGATGATACTTGTCATTGTGTAATTTCATAGCGTAAAGTATACACACATAGAGAATCCACTAAAGTTGATAAATTATACACTTGTTTCAAATTTTAAAAACAAGAAAAAACACAAGCGAGATACTTATAGACTTCGATTACTATCTGTCTGATGAATATACATTTCGCAGCACAAAACGGCAGGAATTAATGGATTGCTAGAAATAACTCGAACTGCTGCTGGTTCTCGTGTCTGCAACACCCTGTTAAGCGCAGTTAACGAGAAAAATTTACGCAATGAAGCAAGAGACGAGAGACGCGTGGGAGAGAATAGCGATCCGTCTTTTGTCTTCGTTCTTCATCTATTCTCAACGTTTAAAGGGTTCGTAGCACTCTGTTCGTCCCTACGAGACCCGCCAATTAAAGGTATGATGCCTCGTGGAAGAGAATAGCACGAAATGGGACAAGATGTTATTTGATTCCAGACCGATTATGAATTTATAATTGAATCGAACGTTTTGTATTTTCACGTATTTTTAATTAATCGTCGCTACAGATTTAATTTTTCTAAAAACATGACAACCGATATGTCAAACGTATTTCCAGCTTGCAGGGTATTTAGTTGCTGAAGGGACGATCGAATTTTCATTCTATGTGCCGCACTTTTTAGTCCCGCGCTACTTTTTGCGCGAGCAATAAAAAGAAAAGTTGGGACGGAAGAAAAGTTTCAGTTTCAAAATCAAACTTGTGCAGAGCTGACACATGCGTACTCTGCTTCTCAAAGATTTGAATATTGCAGCAGAATTTCAATTTAAAAAATATAAATTTGTTTATAGTTATAAAATGTTATTTTGTTTATTAAATAATATGGATGAGTGTAAAATTTGGGAGTGTACATATTACACATACACATACACATTAACATATATTCTTTACATGTAATATTTATTTCTAGAAAACTCAGAAGCATGCGACTACTTATGTCAGGTCCACACTGCTGTTCGCGTGTTCCAATGTGAACACTGATGTTTTCGATGGTAAACAGCTTCCGAACTGTTCTCTCCAGTATGGACCCGACATTAATGATACATTTATAACGATTTATAACGAAGCGTGACTTTCTACGCAATTATGAAAAGATATTAGACACAAATTAGATTGCTCTCGTTGGAAAATAGTCGGTTACTCATTGGCACATTTGATAAATCTGTAACAGTCGAAGATTGTGCATACAACGGGAAACATCAATGATGTTTATAATCTAAAAATACAAATGTTCGTCGCGTCTTTGTTGAGGACAATTTTAACCTTAGCTTCCTGGTAACAGGGTTTCTAGAGACCTTCCTATTTTATCGACAGTGACGAAGCCACTGGTCGCGCGACGTTACCGTACAGCGAGTGACCATACTCCGAGGATTATTAGTCTATTACTAGTAACTATTAGATAGCAACTTAAACAGTGTATAAATATTGTAAGTTCTGTTGTTTGGTTGCTTGATACATTTTTGAAACTACTCAATCTACTCGAGCGACGTATCACGATTGTTCACTCATGCCATTGAAGTTTCAAAATCGATTCTATGTTGCATCCCTAAATCGTCACCACAATCACAACAATGCATCCACTACCAGAGCACAAGTGAAGAAATTGTGTACGACATTTACACAACTCTATGAAAAATACAGAGTTACAAAAAATAAACAAGGTGTGTCACTTACTCTTCGTCTACGAACGTGCTTCTTTTTAGTTTTATTCTTCAGATAACTAATCCACATAAGAGACATTCCGGCGAAATTAACGTTCAATATATCCTTTACAACGACGATGCAACGAGAAAACAGATATAGATAGATAGGTAGATAGATAGATGAATAGATAGATAGATCGATAGGTAGATAGGTAGATAGATAGATAGATAAATAAAGAGAGAGAGAGAGAGAGAGAGAGAGAGAGAGAGAGAGAGAGAGAGAAACTATGTGATATCAGAGAATTTCAAAGTTTTCGAAAAAAATCTTTATCTTCTAAGCGGTAAGTAGAATGTCTGATATTCTCCTATTGCCAAATGTTCCTCCATTGTCTTCTGTTCTTTACTATTTTAAGTTTCCACGGCGTAATTTAACCGTTCCTCGACTTCAAATATCACAAGCCTCTCGGCTGGCGTCTGTTCTAGTGCGACAAGCGAAACGGGACGAACGAGAGTGAAGAACTGATGTCAGCGGACGAACGTTCACCGGTATCATTCGCAAGTTGAAATGCGACGAGGTCTTTCCTCCACCCCTCTCATTCTCTCGATTCGTCCGACGCGGTAGCGACGGATCTCTTTCCGTGCACCAAAAACCGCAACCGGACGGTGGGCTCGTTCATGAGTAACGTTGTCAGAACAGTACTGATGATCACACGTTCGTTGTACAAATGAAGGAATCACAAGCAACGGGTCCGCCGATAAATCACTTTGAAACACGTACATATTCTTACGTATTGTATGTGTTGTTATTCAAACTCAATTATCCAATCTCTGTTGTCTGTCAATTAGTTATCGTATAACTAGTCAATAATTTTTAATTGAATTTGTGACTTTTTACATCGTCTATCTGGATATGGGAAAGTTTAACATTGCATAATATATCGACATGAAATTAACATCTTGGCTGTGGACGACGTGTATACACATCATAAGGAAATGGCAATTTTACATCTTACAACAAAAATACTTCCACGATTTAGGTTACAATTTCGCACATTCTAGAATAATTTTATTAATTTTCAAAATTGATCTTAAAAATAGATTCTGATCTTCGCTACGTTTCTTAGTGCGACAAAACCGAGATCGCGGAACTTAGGCTCTGTGAAAACACTTAACATTTAACATTAATATTGAACTTCCTAATTTGGGTACTATACTATACTTAGGTCTTACAAGGAAAGGTTCCCATGGTTGACGCTCACTTCTTGATGAGATTTGGTACAGTGATAGAGCTCGTAAAACTGAATTCAATGATACCCAGTTTGGGGGGAAGATGGCTTATAGCTTTTGAATTAATTAATGTTAAATTTGTTAATAAAAGACCAGAAAGTGGTGGAATACGACGCGAGAGTTCAGGTAGTTCGGATCGAATCTCCACTCCCTTTCCCCACCCCTTAAAATATAATTCAGCGCGTTTTTCTGGCTTTTTATTAACAACTTTATCATTAAATATCTCAAAAATTATAAGCCGTCTGTTCCCAAAAACGGGCATCAATGGATTTAACTTTACAAAATCTATCAATGTACCAAATCACATAAAAAGGAGACCTCTTCTTGTTAGGTATGCATACGGTTGGGCTCATGTCGTTTACATATCAAAATAATTAGTTTGAGGTTGTGAAATTTCTTTATTCATTTTTAAGACTTCAAACGACAATGTAAAACAATAATGAAAAATCGATTTTTTGAAAATGCCATGTCAATTATATATCATGATCACCATAACGTGAGTGTACACCTTTGGATCGGTCGACATTTGCTAAAAAAATGGACTGCAAAATTGTTCTTGATCTTGAAAATTAAGGTTAGAGGGTTAAATGTTTTAACCTGTAAGAATGCATGATATTACTTTACAATAATTTTCGTGGTGCTTTTTAATATCTGTTAATAATTTCTGTAAAATGAATTATTTTGTAAAACGTATGCATATGTAATTTCTCATTTTTATAAGTTCATTGCATCTATAATATGATAATAAAAATAGATGTTTATTTCTTATCATGTATTATGTAAGAACAAAGCATTATCATTGTTACTAGTTTCCATACAGTATGTATTTCGAGCAGTTTCATTTCATTATCAAACCTATTGGAATTCAGTATTTGTATATTATACATCTAAGCAATCAATTATTCTTGCGTATACACATTGGTTTGATCATTCTATTGTGCGTCTATCCTTTGCGCGGATTTTCGTCAAGCAATTGTTTGATCAACAACGTAGCGAACCTTTTTAATAAACTCTCGTCCTGTATGCCAAGTGATTTATGTTTTGAGGAACCTGAGAAATGTTCGCCGTTTATTTCATTAATAACCACACATTCTGGAGCAAACGTTCTCGTCGCCGAACGTATATTTTCGTAATGACATTCGTATCTAGGCCAAGACATTGTGGAAATAGGTCCTCCTCGCCGATTTTGATGACCTTGAAATATATTGCCAAGGCTGTCCATTCTGCAAATCTTTTACCTATATATTACCGCCGCTCGACCTTCGTTTTCAGGATATTTACAAAAAGCTTTGGTTCTGAACATATTCGATTCGGGCATAGGCAATAGCTTAATTTTCGGAGGACCGATCGATACAGTATATTGTTCTCGTTTGTATATATGATACGCATTTCTTCTGAATGATGTCTTATTTTTTATGTAACGGCAAACATTTTTCGAATTTCTATTGATATTGTTAGGACAGCACTAATAATGTTGTTAGCCGTGCCTTGGACTGCTGATCGAGAGAAGTTGACGGCTCGATCGATATCCGGGTTTCTAATCAACGGGGTTTTTTATAAGAAGGCGGTGGACAGATTGGCCCGAGACGCCAAAAAGGCATGACGTGTTATTGATGATTGTTACTGATAAACGATGTGTTGTGTTTTTATTATTATAATGTGTTCCATCGAGACGGAGGCGTGACCTCCGCAACGATATTAATAATTGAGGACACAGTTTCACATTTTATATTTGATGAAGTTGTCGCGAGCTTGCACAGTGACCGCTTCCAATGGCTATTAAATAGTGTTATAAAGGTCCCGAGCACAGTTGCTTATACAAGGTGAGAAAAAGGCCGCATTTCGCAAGAACTTTGGTATGTATGGCCGGTGCTCTTCGATTTCCCACGTTCCTAACCCTGACCTACATCAGACTCAGACCTAATCCACATGGATTTGTTTATGGAGTTGATCTGAACTATTTTTGTAAATATCTTGGGAACGAATGTCCAGCCGTGGTATCATATATAGAGATAAGTTGTTTAGAATGATGATCTTGGTAACATATCTTACATCATAGAGAACCATATTTTATATCATACAACAACTACCCAGTGCACTTCAGATGTTTAACAAAAATTTTTATAAGCCAATTTAAAAAAACCGGATTTATTGCGGAAACTGTAAACACTGTTCGATAGTATCGCTCAATCTGGTATAATAAAACTTCGTCTAGTCCATAACGTTCAGACAAACGAAATATTGCGTAAGTTTTTCGTTTCAAAGTAGACTTCTTTGTAAAGACAAGATATTTTTAACTGATTAACCTAACTGTCTGGATGCTAATAAAATAAGGAATGAATAAGTTCTATTAATAAGAGGAAAGAAGTACATTTTGGAAGACTAATAAAACAATCGTGTGAATTTAGATCTATGCGTACAGAATTAATCACCATTCTTTCCGAAAACATGGAAATACAGTGGGTCAAAAAAGTATTGGCACACCCAGTTTTCTTGGAA
>CM052168.1:435141-498523 GCA_028455555.1 Augochlorella aurata | reverse complement strand
TTTTTTGACTTTGGAATTTTCGTTTTTTTTACTTTACTTCCTTATAACAAATAACTGACAATTCTCAGTCAACATACCATTTTTGTGTGTCAAAAGACACTAATAAACATAGTTAATATTAACAGATTACTTTACAGTTTAAAGATATTCCAAGAAAACTGGGTGTGCCAATACTTTTTTGACCCACTGTAGATATTTAACGATTGGTACAGGGAAAAAGACTGTTATTTTCAGTGAACTGATTTATAAGAGTTTCTCCGTCTGGTTAAATATATAACTTTCGCTATTTCTCTTTCCTCGACTGGAAACCAATTTCCTGTCAGTCCATTGTATTTTATTTTTACGTTTACCTTAATTTATCGGATTCTTCAGTGTCACATTCATTTCATCGCTTTATTTTTCCAGAGTATCTTTTTGTTTGCAAGAGTATCTCTTTCTTCAAAAGAACAAGGAAAAATAAAATTTCGCACGTGCGGTGCCAATTCTATGCATGTATGTGTACTTACACAGTGTTGTACAAACATACTGTAATAAATCAATACTTCAGAACACGACATATTGTTAGATTGTTTCCTTTCAGAATCGAAAGAAGAATGCAGAAATTGTTATTTGCAGTAGCAAAGTTAAAAAACTTGGTTATTCCTCGGAACAGGATCCTCAACATAGATCTTAATGACCTTGAAATATATTGTCGAGGTAATCGTTCTGAGTAACTTTTTCCCCTACATATATGTTACCGTCGGATGAAACGGATTTAATTTCCGAGATATTCACGAAAACACATTTCAAGTATATTATAATATACAAACTTTTTGCTTACAACATGAATGTAATTAATTTGTGATGTCCTACAGTTTACATTACGCAGTTTTAGCACTATTAACATGTGGATTGTGTTGGAGTTAGGTACGCGAGGGGATGAAGAGGGTCGGCCTGGAGCCTGCCCTATCAACATACAAAAATCCATGCAAGGTGTAGTATATTACAAGTGTAGTGGGTCGGCTCCCACACGTTCATAAACACTACCAACCAACACTCGCAATTTCTTTTAAATCGTGTACACATATTCTGTATATTTTAATTACCGTTAGATGACAGCTTGTTCCAGTGGTGAGATCACAAGACGGGACCTGGCAGGAATGCGGTGACGTATGGTAACAAAGCGGGTTCCATTGATCAGAGACTGATCGTATCTGAAGCGTACTGAGCGTAGTGTGGGACTATGGAGAGCGAGTGAGATTTAGTTAATTTTCCCTAATAGTTCCCCAGATTGGAATCGAAAAATGGACAATTGAGGCAAATCAGATACGATTCTTTGAGCCGAGAGAGAAAGAGAAAGAGAGAGAAAGGGAGAGAAAGAGAGAGAGAAAGAGAGAGAGAGGGAGAGAGAGAGAGAGAGAGAGAGAGAGAGAGAGAGGAAGAGAATCGGGGCAATCGGCGAACTTGAAAGCCAGCGGTCAGCATGCGGTGTACATTAATCCAAATATACAATAGTAGTGAAATAAAAACAATGTCTTAGCTTTTCTATCTCTGATTTTTTATAGATGAAAATTTTTTTAACATATTGATCAGATTTTTCCAATTAAAATGAGACCAAACACGATACGCTGCAGACGATATTTATACAATTACATCGTAATTGATTTGACTTTATGAGATCAGAAATATATGTCCAAATTACATAATGTTTGATCTCACTTTAACACGTTCACGCCGGCGCGTACCACCGGTGGCCCGCACAAGTCTGTTTCATGGGGCGGCGCGTACCACCGGTGGCCCGCACAAAAATTCAGAGGATTCACAAATGATAAGAAGAATTCACAATAAATTTACCCCTAGATTCAATTCATACACAATATCAACAGCGTTAAAAGAATAATGCCATAAACGGCTACCCTTACGAACAAATTTCGTTTTATGACCTGCAATCGCTCCCGTCCTATAGAGCGAAAAGATGTAAACATTGCCGTCTGTGGGCGAGGACCATAAATTACAGCGCCGGCGTGAAAGTGTTAATCAGAAAACTGTCTAAGCAATATGTTTAAAACATTCAGTTTTAAAATATTAAAAGTAAAAAAGTTGTGTTGTATCATGAATTGTCTTTCTGAGAATTCTGTTCAAAGGAGCCGCGTTCCATGCTACATCATACGCTTGACTAACTTCGTCGCACCTTAGCGTAGGCGTAGGAATGACGAATATAGTGTAGGAATAGCACAGGAACAATGTAAGCAAGTCTCTAATAGGGATTATTAGGAAGAATTTACTGTAGTGTGAATACAGTAAATTTTCTCCAATTGTCCCTTAGCTTGTAAACAAAAATGGACAATTTGGGAAGAGGTGATACGATTATTCGATCCTCACGGCTCGTTTCTATAACTGCCGACTTTCGACGACTATAAAATCGAGCCGCGAGGATCGAATAATCGTATCTCTTTGTTCCAAATCGTCCATCTTTGTATATAAGCTGAGGAACAATTTGAAAGAATTTACTGCAGTGGTAAAACAGCTTTACACCTGTGCCGTCTTGGGACTCGTTTTGTGATGTCATCATGCTACTTGCAATCTAAATTTAATTAAAGTTCTCTGCAAAACGGCTGGCAAACTAAAGCCAAGCGACGTTAACGTTACTGATTCAAAAATAATACATTAAAAATAAATTTTGTATCTTCTTTAAAAATAAAATTTGTATCTTCTCATATACTACAAAATGTCAAATAAACTGAAATAGTAATTACATATGAATATTATGTAGTTAAATATATTTTAAGGAAAGTTTATTTGCCAAGTACATGAGAAGATACAAACTATTTCAAAAATCTATTTTTCTTCAGCCCGGCTAACATATTAGTCGATTTATAGTAGTGAAAACATTCCGTGTTTGCATTCGGTAATCTCTTCAGTATCACGTAATATATGCACAGTATTAAAGTCAAATACGACGAAAAATTGAATATTTCATATTTCCATTTCTATAAATCGACTAAACTGTTAGTAAAACTACCATATAATATGTGTTTTCTATTCGTTTCAATGTCTTCTACAATATGGTTAGAGAAGGATATCTGTTCTTATTTGTAACACCCAAGAAGAGCTTGATTTCATAACGAAAAGCAACTGTTTTCGAAATTATTTTACTGATATCTATTGTTCAGATCATACCTTGCAACTTTTGTTTTACGCTTTTTTTGCCAGATGGCTGAGTAGATGAAAAATCGTATGTCTCGTTGGAGGATATAATTGTTATAATTTAATTTGCGTCTGTAACTGAACCACAGTGAGCATTTCATTCAGAATTAACCCCCAGCTTACAATATCTTCTCATTGTCAGACTTATTACGAAGATTTCATAGAGAATTTATGAAACATAAATATTGTTCACATCATGTAAACCGAAATCAAATTCCAATTCTTTGTAACGAATATTCGATTATTAGATTAAATGTTGGCATATAATAAATATACAAAATCGTTTTCTTATAAAAAATAATTACTGATATCGAATCAACATAGCTTTCAGATAAATTATAGAGAACCGATGAAAAGCACCGCGGATTAGCACTTTATGGTCGCTTTTAATCGTTAATAAACTATAAAAAGCTTAAACGAAAGCGTTGCACCGACATTTCGACACACGTAGTTGAATGCTTTGATGTGCCGAATTCAATCTTATTATCAATTTTTATGCTGGAATAATTAAACCGGAAGATGGAAATGGTTGAACTAGTTTTATCTACTTTTGCCTACTTTTATCTATTTCTGTCTATTTTCATCTACTTCTGCATATTTTCATCTATTTCTCCCTATTTTTATCTATTTCTGCCTATTTCTATCCGCGGCGGCTATCCTGGCGCTTGCTAACAGATGCCTTTCCCGTAACTACCTGATCCGTTACTGATTCGTATATGTATAGGGTGGCCTATTTAAATCGACCGAGTCTAATATCTTCGAAACCGTCGACGATACTAAAAAATGTTTTAAACGAAATTTGAATGGTTTTAGTGAGCACGTATAGATACTGAAGCATTGATTGCGAAAAATCATTGGTTTAGAAGATACTTGAATTGTAGACACCAAGTAAATCTTTGCATTTAGGTTGTAGGTCGTATTTTTGAATACAAAAGATAGATGAGTGCTAACAATATACATTACTAAAATTCAAATATCTCCTAAACCAATGATTTTTCGCAATAAATGCCTTAGTATTTTTATAAAGAGAATGACGAGCAGAATCGACTAGTGTAATATAAAATTCCATTTAATTCTATTTAAATAAATAAAGTTGTTGTTCATATGTCTTCGATGCGTTAACCTAGCAAAATCTTAGTAATATCAGATTACGTGCTCCCTAAAACCATTCAAATTTCGTTTAAAACATTTTTTAGTATCATCGACGGTTAGCAACCAACACGATTAGGCCCCTTAGATTCGATCCGTACTAAAAAGTTCACTCGTTACATATACTCCTTCTTGGTGCATCACCGTGTTTGAAAGAAAACTGGATGAGCGGCGGCTGTTATCTTACGCACACAGTGCTGCGTTATGTACGTATAGACAGAATTCAATGCAGCAAACAGTTTTTTCTTAATATCTCGAGAACTAAGGCCGAGCAACACTAAATGGAAAAGGAAAAAGTTGTTCAGGCTATCGCCCTTTATAACATATTTCAATGTCATTGAAATCAGTGGTGGTATAATGCTTTCGACAACTTGGTCAAATTTTGTTTATCTTTTACTCGTTATTTGAAATTTTCATTTAGATAAATATTTTGCTCAACTCTGGCATTCGTATACTTATGGCCGGGAGTGTCGATCTCAATCGCTACATTTAACAGCTTGAATCAGCTTCGATAAAATGTGCACAGTTATAATAACTTCCAAATCGATTCGTAACACTATCTTCCTTTTTACCGCTGGATGAACCGATGTCGTTTCATTATGGAGTTAAAACCTGTCTGTGATCATTCGAACGCGACATTCGTGACTCCCGATTTCTAATAAAATAATCAGACATATATTTTTATTCTTACATCATTGATTTCTCTTTCATTTTAAAGTAAATTTTGGAAGGGGTCATTTGAACCCAGCTTGGTACATTTAGTGTCAAAGTTGTGTTTTAGTACGTATTCAAGATGAACCGAATGACTCACAATCAGTAATGAAATCCTCTTGCTGTAATTTAGATCTGTCTTCGCCTTGTTATGTGGCATAAAACTACTTTACGACCCCGGATGGAATCATTGAATTTGTTAAGTATAGTGGTCGCCGGTTGTAATTACTAAAATTAGACTGTCCAGGTCAATAATCGACTAGACGACACTACCAAATAAATTAAAATACGTTTGGTGAATTGTCATTAAAATTTTCTATAATTTCGGATGTTCTCTATTATTTTTATATTACACTACATGGCAATAGAGTGTTTAAAGTGTTGTTTAATTATTACTAATTTTAATAAAATGTGACTTCTGTTTATTTGTAAATATGATAAAAAATGGAAATCTTAGTGATTGTTAAATAACAGATTTTGTAAATCAACTTAATGAAAATCTTGATATAAGAATCAAATATTTTCTCTATTATGAAATATGTTGCACGAGATTTAATTTAATATTAGAAAATAATGAAAAGAACAGAGAATTGTCATAGAGAAAATAAAACTTGAGAAACAAACTTCTTTCTATTATTTAAATGTTTGTGAATTAATATTGTATATTTATTTGTTCAACGATATAAACCAAGTTATAAAAGTGATAGAAGTTCGATCGGACGACTAACCGCTGTACTGTTATCGACGCCACAGTTAGCAGGAGATAAATATAGTGATTAGCTTTTATTTGCTTTTCAGCGATAAAACATTTGTTCTAGAATACCCTAGTGGCGATCATACACCATTCAATCGATAATAGATTCCCGTACTATTATCAACGACTTTGAGCTTCGTCTACATACATGTAAGTATATGAATATTCTACATACCTCGATTATCGCAACCAAAACAATCGAATAAATAATCAAATGTAAACATAATTCTTAAAGCGAGATCTCTTCATTTCGTAGACTATACCGTTCAGATATTCGAACATACCGATAATCGAAATATTGAGAACGGAATTTTCTGTTAATAAACGTTCCTATAACCGATCGTTCCATTAATAGGAGTTCTGATAATTGAGGTTTTAATGTATTCATTTTCCCCCAGTTTTATTTGACAGATCCCAACTGGGGAAGTTCAACATATTTACCAGAGGTTGGGCAAGTAACCTAAGTCATAGAATTTTCGTTTAAAAATATTTCGCAACTGAAGCGTGGAATTAATCGGAATTATGTTTAGCAATTAAAAAACTATACTAAATCAATCTAAAGTATCAGGTATACATATTAATCATAATATTAATTATCCCTTTAGGTTTATTCAATTGTTAACTACTTTTCTGTTAATCACTCGAGTGAATTGATTTGGTTAATTCATTGTGTAGTACCCATGTAATTCGACAATTTGCTTACAAAAGTGTCAAATTTTGTTATATTTAATTATAATTCAATAAAATTTCAGTTTTTTAGTATCATATTTCCTTGTTTATGTTTTTCATTTTTCATTTTCTTACCACAGAGTTCAACTTTTCTTATCTCCATCTTTTTATGATGTCTTCCACATTACGTTCCTACGTGCCTTGTTATTTCGCTACAAAACGTGCGTGTTCTCCCCTAATAATATCTTTAGCCACAAAAATATCTGAAGACAAACATATAGCCATTAGTAATAATTTACGAAATATTCCAAAATAATTCCTCCTCCACTTGATTTAGATTGCTATATATATTTGAATAGAACTTACAGTGTGGGACATAAAGATAGCACATTTTAAAATTAACGTAATTTTTATTTATTTAACAATACAAGCAAGGTTTTGTTTCTATACAAACTTGCAAAATACCGCTATATACATACATCGATAAAATAGGATTGAATTTCATCAGTCTAAACAATTTTATTTGAAAGAAAAGAATTTTTATGGAAATACAGTGGGACAAAATGATAGCACATTTAACTAAATATTATGTGTAGTATTATGTATATTCATTGATTTATGGCTGTACATAATTTTTAGTTAAATGTGCTATCATTTTGCCTCACTGTATTTCCATAAAAATTCTTTCCTTTCAAATAAAATTCTTTAGACTGGCGCAATTCAATCCCATTTTATTGGTGTATGTATGTAGCGGTATTTTGCAAGTTTGTATAGAAACAAAACCTTGCTTGCATTGTTAAATAAATAAAAATTACGTTAATTTTAAAATGTGCTATTTTTTTGTCCCGCACTATATTATAATAGGTTTTATTATTGACAATAAATGGAAGCCAACGACCCTTAATGAACGAAATCAAGATTCGTTTACAATTTCGCCAAATGACCCTAACATAATGTGATTGTTTAACTTCGGACCGTTAGCATTGAGACTATTGAGAATTGTCATAACAGTTTTTAAAATATCATCGTTTTTGAACGATGATGCGTCTTTTGAGACGCATGCTTCAAGAAGCATTTAAATATTGGCAGCTGTCGGAATAGCTTTCCTCTAATTTGGTCCGAACCAGCCTGAAACGATCACAAGAGATCGCTGTGTCACGTCGAAGGTTAAACTCGCCGCGATCACGATCGATTTAACTGGCCTTCAAAAGCTTAATGACAAAAATCTACGGAATTCGTGAATGTTTCTCACTTGCACTTTCTTTCGAATTCTTCTTTCGGTTACATTCATAAATAAAGTCGAATCTTATTTTATGCAGCATATTGTAACACGAATGTTATTGTCGAAAATACGGTAACGAAAGAATAATTTAATTATTTAATAGTGCAAATGTAGAGCACATATTTATTTGTATCTTTCTTTGTGACTTGTAGCAACTTGCTATGACATTAATGGAACATGCACATAAACAAAAAAAGTTATTAAAACATTTTCTACAAAAATATACTGATGATTTTAGTAATCATAATTTGAAATAGATGATTTCGACTTCTTCTACAGTAGTATAGGAAGTAGCATTATTAGTAAATTATAATCAAAAAAATTAAAAGCTTCTATTGGTTTTGTAGCTATTAAACGATAGTTTTTAACAGTGGCGTGGTAATCATATGTTTTTGGATCAAGGAGCACACTCTAGACATGTTTCTTTGAACAGGTGTGTGACAATATTTTACAATCATGAGAAGACATCCGTTTCATTTTTAGAACGAATAACCTTGTCGATTTATGTATCCGGAAAGGTATTAGAATTTTGTAATGAAATTATGATCGGTTTTTCATTCGTATTTGAAAAAATGTATGACTATCACAGCTAAATGAAATAACCTGGTTGTGAGGTAATAAGAATTGTTTCCACCTCCGAGTAAATTAAAAGAGAGTTTTGAAAGTATTGAATTTTTAATGCGAAGTCAAATATTTACAGAGTATCCACCCTTAACTACTATTGCTGGTTCGTAAGACCGCTATTAATTGCTTATTCATCAGTGATGATAATATAATTGCAAAAAATCGAACGCTTTTAATACACTTGCTTCTACTCAATCAAACTTGGCCCCTCTGACATCAACTTCTCGGTTTACATCATCTAATCTACTTATCCTAAAATCTCGATAAGTATTAGGTTTAGGATCGTCATAGACTTATACTTTTTCATTTAAAATGTAATATTCTTACGATCTACAATGAGAAAAAAATACTTTCCCTTTTAAAAAGAGGGATGTTGACTTTGAAATTTCGAAAACTACACTATAGACAAAGTAGATACAACTTTTTTATTTAACACTTTTTAATTAAACGCATGCTTTAAAAGTCATGTGGAGCGTGTGCGAGTTATATGATTCACCCTGTATACATATGTTACCTCCATTCGGCTTTCGTTTTCGTGAGATTCACAAAAAACTTTAGTTACACTCAAATTATGAATCCACTTGATTCGGACATAGGCATCACCTAACATCGTTTACACCTTGTTCTGCATTTTACGACCCATGCGGCAGTGCTCTTGTTTGTATACATAATCCGCATTGTCGAAAGGTTACACAGTCACTGATTTCAATGGCTCTGAAATATGTTATGAAAGTCTGATGCTCATACGAGGCGCCAAGAAATTTACATTTCGCATGGACTTCTGTACGTATACCCTCCACCCCTCACATTCCTAACCCAGATTCAACCATGACCTAGACCTAATTCGTATGGGCTCGTTTATGAAGTTGATCTGGGTTAGGTCTGGGTTACAAAAGTGAGGGGCGGGGGAGAGAACCAGCCGTTAGGCTGGCTTGACCATACATGCAAAAATCATTGCGAAATGCGAATTTCTTGCCGCCTCGAATAAGTCATTGAGTAAAAGATCTTTATTGTCTGTCTGTCACCGCGATCTATAAGCGGAATACAATGTAGTAGTAGCAACAGTTCTTTTTATAGCAACCAAGCCATACTGGGCATAGAACTATTTTTGTAAATATCTCGGAAACGAAGGCCGAGTGGCGGTAACGTATAATATAGGCAAAAGTTATTCAAAACGATGACCTGGACAACATATTTCAAGGTCATCAAAATCAATGAGGAAGACTCTTTTCTAAATATTTTTCATTCCTTGATAGACCACTCAAAGAAAATCCTCTCAACTTACAATTTCAAGTCGGCAATCCCACAGCAAGAGTAGTTACAAGTTAAATCGAATTAACCGTTTGTGCTCTATTTTTTTATGTTCTGCTACGCGGGAAAGTATGAACAAAATCACGAATCTTATATCTAATGGGACAGAACACTCTGAATTTCTCCAGAATTTTTAATTACAAAATCAATATTTCTAAAAATCTGGAAACTTGAAAATGTCAATTTTATATTGAAGCTATCAAGACTCTACATGTATATTTTTGCAACAATAGTTTCTAGTATAATGTGTTAATGTTACTAACCTGTAAAAAAAGCATTAAGCTTTCGTCATCAAGTCATAAGTACTTAATTACCATGAATTCAGCGATGAAATTGAGTTTTTGAATGAGTACAGTAGAAACATGAGAATACTTAATACAAATAAGTTTAATTGAAAATATTTCTCTATTTTATTCCATCTTTGGTGCTATTTTCTTCCTTTCTAGCAATTATATTTTACAGTAGATGTTGATTTTCATTAAGTAGTCCAAAGTATTTTCTACATGTTTCTCTGCAAACTGTTATTAGCAAACGCAATTTTCTTCGAGCAAGGTAATATTGAAGAATTTGAAAATATTATTGAGATTCTAAAATCATCGAATAATTTAACCGAAATTATTTATTTTGAAATGAATGAGCGGAAATCAATCATTCATCTATCTGGGTGAGTTGTTTAATTATTTATATAAAGCGATACATACCAATGAATTTTAATGCTCGGTACGATTAGTGTTAAACAATACTGAAAATCGATTCTAGTCTACTCACGTTATCATTTTGGAGCAGACTGTAGGAATGGTTTGAAGGTCCGGGACTGGGTGACGTTAGTTCCGAAAGTTTGCTGGGGGACAATTTTTCGCTGTTTCCGCCTTCCGCACCGTCGCTACTTCCACTGCCACTGAAAGAACAATACCATTAATTGGATTGTTTCCCCTGTCAACTATACGTGCCGATATCATATCAATAACTACAAAACAATGCACTTCCTCAGATTCTCGACTTGTACCTTAGTTAACGTTTACACCATGGAATTTACATATATTTCCAGAGGGAGACAACGAATAGCACGCACTAACTATTTCAACGATAGAGACTTCAAACATTACCGTATTCTTGAAAGACATTTTTCTACGATATTTATCGTAAATATTTATTTATAGAATTATTTTATGTATAAGTGTCTTAAGTCGTATCAACATGAATAGTTTTGTCATTGAAATAGTACCAATGTTCGCAAGTGTGTAGTGCCGAAATCGTGAAACTGATAACACATATGTAAATGATATGTTACGATATCAAGTACCAGGCATATTGTAGGGTACTGAATGAATGGGACAGAATGTGCTGTAAAGTGATTGGGCAGCTTCGAGTGACCTGGGTTTATTGCTTAGGTTCCTCGAAGTCCTGCGTAGCCGAAAGATAGAGCGTGAGTGAGTGAAAGAGAAAGAGGGGAAGAAAGTGAGAATGAGTAAATATGAAACAGCGAGTAAGACATTATGTGTATGTGTGTGTGCAAAAGAGAGAAAACGAGTGGAAGAAAAAATCGGGACATTTGAAGGAGAGCTGTGACCGTGTGTTGTTGTTGTCGTTATTGATATTATTGAAGTCGTTGTTGTTATTAATGTTATTGTGTTGTTATTAATAAGATGTGTTGTTATTAATAAGAAGTGTTGTGTTCTGTCATTCTTCCTGAAATAATTCTTACAATATCAACAAAGGTTTTCTTTAAATGGGAATGAGTAACGTATTTATTAACTAAACATTGCAAGTTAGATTATAATCGTGCAATATAAAATAATTTTATGTTTGTATAATAAATTCCACCTTTAGAAGTTTAAAGGAAGAAACAATAGCGTGTAAAACATTTTTCATTCACAATTACAAATCTATGTTCATTTATTGTTAGAACTTAACGTGTGAAACTTCAAACCACGTCTTATTGTTAGAACGGAAAACACATGACTTAAGGCGACCAGCGTTACAGTAAAAAATGTATAAACTCGAGAACTAGTATGTTTGCGTTTAGGACTTTTGAGAACTGACATTCTTTGTTTGAAAAATGTTAAGTATTTAAAAAATAAGGCTAGTAGGCAGATGGGAATCCAGGCAAATCGATGAGAAAGAAATAGTTAAACCAGAAGATATTCTGTATATTCGCTTTTCCAACGGATATCTTGCATTGCACACATATATTTTAATATCGCAATGATAACGTCTTGACAGTTTTGATAATGTCAATGACTTTATCACTTTATCAATGATTTTTGAAACGTCATGAAATTTTGTTTGAAAATAACATAGAGACTGTATATTTATATTTTTTAAACAATATTTTAGTGGCGTGTTCTTTTTTGTATATACAGTTAGGTGTGAAAGTGTTCGTGCAAAGGATTAAATTGATTCACTCAATTATTTGGTTATTGAAATACGTGCATTATTGACCTTCTAGTAGTGTCCTTTTGTGAAAATAATTAGATATATTACAAGCTAAGTAAAGTTGGTAATGGTCGCATTTTCTCGTCAAATAGTTTCATAGTCATTTGTTAATTCTACAGTGCCCGAAATTTCCATAAGACCACCTGCGGTTTTAGTGAAATCTTACAATTGTTCCATAGAGGCTAGTGCATAATAGCATTTTAATATTAATCACAGAAACGATATACGTAGTGACAGTCATAGATATAATATTTGTTTATAAAAAAAACGGAAGGCTATATATTTTAACAAAGAATGAAGTACGAAATTTTCATAAAGTCTCACATTTTTTAAATAATCAGATAAATCAAGATAAATAAAAATTGCTACTCTACTTCTAGATTGATATTTAGTATAATTGCCATTTTTTTTTTATTAAAAGATTTAGCGTCGCATCAACTGCATTGGTTCTTAGCGGCAACTGTAATTGTTTGTTGAACTTGGTTGTAAAGAGTAGCGTGCTTTAGGAAGGCAATGACTTGGGAAATTCCTTTGTTGTTGTTAAGTTTCTTCTGTAATGTTCTATACTTCAGAAACAGAATTGTACTGTCTGCAATTGTCATTATACTTTTCTTGCAATTATTTCTGAAAGATTCTCAATTGGGTTTAAATTTGGCGCACAAGCTGGTCATATCAAAACCTTGATTTTTTTGTTGTCTAACCAGTGCTTTGTTCGTCTTGATGCATGATGAACTGCTGCGTTACTATGCTGAAAAATGAAGTTATCGCTTTCAATTTCTTCTGCAAATGGTATTTAAATCATCTCCAATAGTTCTGTATATCGTATCGAATTCATGTTACGATTAATTCGACAGATTGCAGACCAAATTATCAATGAACCGTCACCGAAGTTGCGACTCGTTGCAACGTTATTTTCTTTTCTTAAATGGTGCCAGTACAGTACTCAAAAATTCCATAGAGCTACCTAATATTTTGGAGAAACCTTATAATTACTCCATAGCATGTCTGGTAATGATTTATATAAATCATAATTTATAAAAGAATATTTAAGAAAAATACCAACGTCGCAATGAGCCGTAATTCGGTGCCGGCTTGATGATTTGAACTGCATCCATAGTCAATAAAAAACATCAATCTGTTGAATAAATCACAAAATGAAATCGTAGAATGTACGGAACTGATGGAGATCGTTTTGATACCATTTTGCAAATAAATTGCGAGTAACAACTTCATTTGTTACCATGTGACAAATGAACACTTGTTCATTCATCAAAACAACCAAATTAGTGGTTAGACGACAAAGATATCAGGATTTTTAAATGGTCAGCTTATTCAACAGATTTAAACCTAATTGGAAACCTTTGGGGAATAATTTCAACAAAAATCTATGGCTATTGCAAACATTATAACTCTCTTTTTGTGTTATATACTGCTGTAAACGGAAACAAACAAATTTTCGTAAGTTAATTTCATCAATACCTAATTGAATTTTTAAGGTTATTCGAATAAATGATAATTATATTAAATATTGATTACAAAATAAAGAAGAGATTTTTGTTAATCCTGTAAACAAGTATGGCTTTATAGAAATTTTGCACTTGCTTTTTGGTAAAATAAGTAAATTTATGTTTTTTTATAAATAAATACTATATCTATGAATTTAATCATGTATATGGTTTCTCTTATTAATACTGAAATGTTATTGAGGCATTACTTTTTCAATAATTATAATATTTCAGCAAAATGTCAGGTGGCTTTATGTAAACGGGCATTGTACTGATGGAAACAACCAATAGAAGCAAATTGAACGAATTTCATCCGTGTGTATGAAAACTTTCACGAGCTACTCTGAATGATGTCTTTCGGAACAATATGCAAACATGTTTTTATCTATAGAAAAAATGGGATACATTAAAAATTGAACTTTTAATATTTTTAATTTATTCATCAAGATAATTTTATTTTACCTAGAGTGAATGAAAACTCGTTGCAGCGAATGAATAAAATATGTACTCGAGGTTTTAATTTTCAGAAGTATGTTTTTAGGAAAATGAATTTGAAATATGATTGGTTAAGCATGACTATGGAAAATTTCACGCGTTTATCTATTAAAAAGTATTTTTATTTACAGGCCACAACGAAAGATTTCCTCTTCATGAACATCATTATTCCCTAACTATCACTTATATTAAGATAATGCAACGACTGTCTTGAAAAATCTTTGCATTGCAGGAGTAGTGTAAGATATTCAAAAACTAAACGAAGCACGACATTATTTTTGGTAAATCCACAACAATTTCATGTAGATCGCCACATGCAGTTGGCGATTAACTCGAACACACGCTAAAAAGTTGGCTGAATTTTATAACTAAATCATGGAAATTCTCAAGATTTCCTTAGAATTCAATTTTATACACGTTTCCATTTAAAAGTTCAATAGTTTAATCTGCATGTTGTAATTGATAACGCATTGTCACTATGACTATGACTATGACTATATCAAAACCGATAACAAATAAGAGAATTTAGCACTGTACTGTACAACGCCACCGTTAAATCGCTGGATTTTTGTGTTCGTGTATCAGACAGGGATTTTGATAAAATTGTCTATAGTTTTAACTTGAATATCGAAGCCATGGGCACAGGAAGTACACAGTTATTTAAATCGAGTGTTCATAAATCACACCTAGGGAATTATTATAAAGCAACGAAACCTGTAGCGTACGAAATAAAATTCTGTTTAATCTGCTTCTCGACGGATTAAAAGTCGGCACGATGAACTCGTCGAAATATTCGTAATCCACTCATAATTGAATTCACGCGTTGGGCACAGTAATGTCTAAAAATCGGGAGAAGAGCTGAACGATTCCAATAAACGCACACTGGACGGTAGTCGACGGCATCGGCATCCGATCTTTCTATCGATCGGTTTGGAAAACACCGAGTAGTTTCCTTACGTAAGCACCATCGCGGACACGCACTGGTGTCGTTTCGTTGTCTCGTTTCGTCTCGTACCGTCGCGTTTGCTCTGGATTCGTTTCATACACTTCGTCCCGTGAACTTCAGCCCGACGAAAAAACGATCGCACACGGCTCTTCTAGCTGGCGCGGATCGGCACTACCGGCGAGGCCATAGCTGCGCCAGGTATTATTAAAACCTAACAAGTACAAAGTGACTCGGTCGACCGGTTCGACGGTGCCACCCAGCATAGTATTTAACTCTTCTATAATGTTGAACGTAGCCGACGACACTCTTTCCGATCCCGTTGCTATGGCAACGTAGTCCTTGACCTCCAAGAAAGGGGTCATCTTTTTCATTCCAGCTGCTCCTTTTGCAACGGAGCAGCCGCGGTCCTGGTCATTGTTGGGAGCTAGAGATGGGATGGAGAATCTGTATCGTACGCTGACTAACAATGAGGTAGCGGAACCTTATATTTTCTCATGTATCTCGATATTCGCTGCTGCGAAACGGGACGAATGTTCGAAATCGTCGAGCAGGTAGGGAGAAGAGTGTAGTATATGGCATGCTGCAAAATTTTGTATTCGACCCTGTGTTTTTCGGTGATCTTCGAGGTCACTAAACTCGAAAACGATAGTCATTCTCCGTGAGAACGAGAGGTTATGAAAAGGGCAGTATCGGAACGTTAGTGTTTTCAGGGATGTATCTTCGGTCGCTAAGAGAATCATAAATAATTCATCGAATCCGAATCTTATCTACTTTTGTACTTGGAGAATCTATGGGCAGCTAGCTATCCATCTTACTTATTTCGTCTGTTTACTATTTTTTATCTTGCGGACGTAATTGTAGCTATAAGGAAAAACGCTGGGAGTTGCTATTTCAAAAAGTTAAGATGATGCATTAGTTGAACTATAGCATATAGCATTTACGTATTTAGCAGAAAAAGCACGAAAACAAGTACGAAAACAAATTATGCAATGTGAAACACTAGAGGACGGGCGGGCAAGTCGAATATGCTAACTTTGGAAGAAGAAAAAAGTATTTTAATATGTCATATTTATATATTTAAAAGAATGCAACGAATTTTACAGTTCTATTTGTTAATAAAAGAAAAATAAACAAATAAGTCTCTTCTTTCAAATAATAACATCAATTATCGTTTTTAATAATCTAGCTATTATCCGTTTTGCCTTACCAGGGCGGGCAAAATAATTACTTTTGCAGACCGTGAAAGGTAATCAATCTTATTATTTTCTTTGCTATTCTTACAATTTTTGGCATATTTTTTTCTTATTTATGTTAAATGATCCTGGTTGACTAAAAGAAGGATTTTTCTTTACAAACAAATTTCAAGTTTCCGCTTTTCTTCATATTTAATAGGAGTACTTGTTAATATTTTTGTTCTTCGTTTGCGTTACACCATCTATATAAATAATTATGTAATCAATACTGAAGGCATTTTATTCGGTTCCGTTTTGCCCGCCAAGTACCTGCTGATATTAAGTTACCATTTTTGTAAACATTACATTTATTCAAGGTGCGAAGAAACACGGTTTTGTGACCCTTGTTAATCAACAATATTATGTAGTTCATTGTAAATAAACAGTATCTACACAGAAATAAGATAACACAAATGTATTTACCTCGATTTTCTGTTTTATTTTTCGTCGTAAAACTCGTTCTCGATCGTTACACATAGAACTATGTATGTCGCGACAGTCACTACCGACGTCGAAAAGTAATTAAAAACAGCACCAATCGCTAGATGCAATTTTGTCTGCGTCGTTCACACTTCAAATATGGTGGTACGAAGCGTTATTCATTTTAACCGACCTCTCAATCTCACCCGCCCATTCCCTACTAATACCACACATCAGTAATCAGAACATCAAGCAACAATATCTCAGAAGTGAAGACATGTGACATGCAGCGTTCTTTGTTATAACCACAGAATGTACAAACCACTATGTACAATATAACCACTTATGTATCACTTATGTACAAAATGGATGCATATGTATACGTTGTGCGAATTGTTGAACAATGTACACTTCTCGTCAAAAAATAGCTTAGTTGGGATATCTTTTTGATGAGGAGTGTATATTATCAGATAACATCTATTTCACTGAATATCTTATTTCCTTGAAAAATGACTACCATGAAGCATTTAGAGAAAGAAATACATATGCAGTCCGGATACCTTCGACGAATCCTTTAACCAGAAGGAAACGATTGGTTCCATCGTATTCGTAAAGTTAAGTAGTTGCGTGCAACGCTTGCAGTTAAATTCATTCACTTGTTACATTTTTAAATTCCACTTAAGAGTTGAGCATACTAAAAGTAGTATATTGAAGCTCGATAAAATAATAAAGTATCTATCCGTATTCGTATCTCTGTAACGAAACGTCCATTTGCAAACTTCATATAACAATTCTTTCTTTTTTTGGCCTTTAGATTAAGATCGCGCAGTTTGGCGAAAAAATCCCGGGGCACCCTGTAGAAACCGAAATACGAAAATATCGGTATAACGCCATATCGCTACATAAGTTTATCGGTCATTTTATCGGTTCCCCTATTTTATTGTAAGTTCCAAAGTACAATATTATGAAGCACAGATTTACTAGTACTAATTTAGTATCGACGTCATGATAGCAAATACCGAAATTGCTGTGCAGTATCGTAATTGCGACGATGTCGAAGTTAGAGTCAGTACCTGGATGCTTACAATAATATACGAATGTATGTACCATATTAGCGAGGGGAGAAGAATACGATATTACAATAGTCGAAATATCTTATACGCACAATTTCGCCGATCGGTTATATCCTTTCTTGCAACTGCAATTTACGCTACACTTTATTCTACTATCAGAGATTTAAGGCTTACACGGCCCGGCATCATACAGTTCTTATTGTCGAGATTTTCTGGTATAAATCGTGTCCTGGTGGAAGTATTTTTCCAACGTTCTGCTATCATTGCCGCTAGCTTCATCAGGGGGTCAAAGACGCACGGATACCGTTGTGTGCTGGTTGAGTTCAACTTAATATAGTGCAGCCTGTTCGCGTTCCGGTTCATCGCTTACCAATCGAAAAGGTTTTTTTAACCGGTCAGCTGAACAATTGAAAAGAAAAAGATTATCTCTGTCCAGTGCTCCAGTCCATCTCTGACAAAAAGAACTTCCTACCGTACATACAAAGCACGACCGCTTGCATTGTAATACATGTTTTCAGCCACTGACGAATTTTTTTCTCCAATAGAAGATCAGCTACGATAACAATATCCTTGATGGATCACACGTTCGATCCTTTCGCTTTTATTATTTCTAGCAATCTTCTTCATTTTCTAGCATAATACAAGTGTTTACTAACCTCTTTTACTTTTTAGTACCATAATGATGTCGAATGCCAAGAGATCACATGATGCAATAATACGATAAACTATTGAAAAGTAGATGAATCGACTAGCGAAGAGATTCTGTATTTCGTTCTTCTGCATAAAATATCAGCAAGTAATCAAAGAGACAAATATTATAAGAAGTTATAATTTTTGGACATAGATGTTTATTTTAAACAATGCCTAAGAATCATTGAAAATACTCATCTAATGTTACACATTTTTCGATACAAATTAAATAGGTTGCAGATTAATATTAGATTGCGCATGAAACATCCGATTTTTAATTATATCTTTAAACAGACGTGACAGCAGCACAACTTTGACAGTTTTGCAAGTCGTCTTTATCTGCTGCATTTGAGCAAGGCATTACAAAGATGTGGAAAGTTAGAAACAATAATGGAAGAAAGAATTTATAGTTCCCTGCAATTTTTTAATTTTTACAAATTGGGACTTTGTATTTATATGAACTTGATCAACTTGTAAACTTTAATCGTACTGGTTATGTCATTTTCTAACTCGGTCATTTTGACTCGTTCAATTAACGCGAATAGAGCATCATGATTAAAAATGCGTCATCGAAATAACGATGCTCACAATCAGACACAGCTACCTAGTACAAAAAGATAATTTACCAGGGTTAATTGTGTGAACTGATTCCTCGATACCTGGATGAATTTGAACTCTGCTTCGTGGAAACGGTAGGTTCTGTTACAGATTATTCCAAGAACTACCTTCGTTAAATGGCTAAAACATTTCCGTCGTTGTAGAAATTGTCGGCACAGCCGCAAACGTGATGCGAACTCACACAAACGATGCAACTTATAGTTACTGAATCCTGTTGCAAAGATTATCCATTAAATAAATTGCGCAACTTCCTGAGAGATGTTACACCAATATGTATAGCTTCTAATATTCTTGAGCTTCTGTTTATAACGACCGTAGGATTAATGAAACGCTCAGCATATGTTTCTTGGTCGTCGGACAGAAAGAATGAGTAAACTATTCTATTTTTCACCCACACCTTTGAATATGTCACCATGGATGTCTTTCTCGTAGAGGAAACCAGGGACGGTTGTAACACCGGAGTGATAATACAATATACATGTATGTATAATGTAAAATGACATTTGCGATATCTCTTCTATATTCATTTCTTCTCGAATGCAGAATTGTTGATCCATGATGTTATACATGATAAATAAAAAATTCCTATGTGGTAACTTTAGTTTTTCTGAGATTTCTACGCCTAATTTTATAATTTAAATAAATATCTATATTTATTATTAATTTAAGTAATAAAACAATTGCTATCATTTAATATAATAATTAAACTTTTAGAATGCCCTGTACAAAATTAGAAAAATCAATAAAGGAACCATGGATTCAAAAGCGTACGGAGATATTTAGGAACCATATATAATATACAATAGTAAATGTAATGAAAAATAGGTTCAATGTTGTAGCTTTAATGACTAGGCTCATGAAGAATGCACCAAACGAAATGATTTACATATTTGCCATAATTGCTAATGTTTCAAAATAGGAAAAGATATAATCTTTCATTTTGTATTTTTTATTTTTCATTTTTGTATATATCGAAACATTTACTTTATTTTTCTCATGAATTATTACAAAGTAGTTCATTACATATCTTGATTAATCAATATTCAATTTATGTTTACATCGTCCTCATGCTATGTTACAACCGACCCGGTGTCTGGGGCGGTTGTAACCTTTTAACCACTTCCCATATTTTATTAATAACTTGGATATCCCTCTATGTATAACTAAACCATTGTAACTAAATAATCTGAGAGAAGTAGGTGACAGGTTCGTGCAATAATTGTTTTTGTAAATACAATACTTCATTTGTAATCGTATTCTAAAGTCAAAGTGTTACAACCGTTCCCGGTCTTCCCTAGGTGTAGAGGAAGATTTACCAAGACAAATTTACTACTCTTGATAGTTCTCTATCAATAGATATCATTCGAGAATATGTGGACAACTCAGAAGCCAATCAGTCCATTAATCTTAAAATTAAGATAAATTAAGATCTCGCAATTTAGCTATGAAAAATGACAATGCCACTATTAATGCAAAGCACAATTTTTATTATAATGAGATAAAAAAATAATATTGATACTTAATCATTTAATTTAATTTTTTAAAATTTTACTTTTTATTATGATCTTTTTTAATTTGTGTAATCATTTCGTGGCGAATATAAGTGTTGCTATCTATTGCTTATTTATGAAGAAATTTATTTTGAAATTTTCGAATCAAATAGATCAATGAAATCATTTTGAAATAATTAACTGCTTACTTAGCTTTTAAATGGTTAAATAGGTAAGTTAAAATAAACATAAAAACAGAGTGATATTTAGAACTTAGACATCGATACAATGTAAAATACATGCTCACAGTCTATTTTACTTTTTATTGCTGCCTGAAATCTTTTCATAAATAAACTTTTTAAAGAATTAAAAAAGATTCACTATTCTGATATTACATTCCATCCCTTGGAAAAGATGTCGTAAATCCTAGCAGTTTTTGGAAATGTCCGTGGATCCTACAACTTTCTTATTGCCAAATTGACGTTATACGTAATTGCAGTGTTTCACAGCGTGCCATTCGAAGACTATATTGTACTTTCGTTTAACAAATAATCGTTTATTGATTCTATTAAAGCCAATACAGTCTATGTATATATGGAATGTTTTTTTTCGGTCATGAATAGTTTATGAATTCAATGTATGAAACGTAACAATGTATGTTACGTCTAGAATACGTAATCGATTATATGTGTGTACGTACCATTTATTAACTTTATGCAATAAAGAAACTGTACTGCAATACAATGCTTTCAAGCTTATTATACGAAAGAATGTGGGTAATGATTAGTATAACAATATAAAAGAAAGTAAAAGTAAATTAGTTGAAAATAGCAAGGTCAATAGATTTTACTCCGTTAAGGTGGTAAATAACCTTGATATAACCTTCTTTTATTTTACTAATATGACTCCTTGAATATATGTGGGTAAGAATATATCGGTTTTACGTCATACCGGTATTTCGGTTTCTGCATATACAGGTTATAAAGGCACAACCGAAAAATATATCGGTATAATAACGGTATTTCGTATACCGGTCTCAGCTTCTCATACTGACGTCATCAGTATGTCAACAATTGTTCTGAAAGTGTTAATAATTTTCACAAACCAATGATAATACTTGTACATTTTTTCGTCTATCTATTCACCGTCTTCGCGAGAAAGATGTATCCTCGCAAACAATGCGCACTTTTATTTTTGTGTGGAAGAAAACGAGCATGTAACATGTTGCGACCAACCGTGACAATGTGTTCCATTGTCCCGAAACATCGCGCAAGCAGGAATAAAGTGAAGTGAAAGCATGAAGTGGTCGCGTAACGATTAAATAGAAGTCAAAGAGTATGCGATTGGTACGGCACGACACGCGTGAAATAGAATCATAAAGTCAATGGAAACTCACAAGCAGACCGGGCAAAATTCACGAGATCGCGCTTCCAACGGCCGATAGCAATTTTCACAAAGCCAATCCTTGCTCGTGACGTAGCAACGATTGCTGGTGACGAAACTGATCAGATTGCACCCGGCGAGCCGAATTCCGTTTAAAACGGACGCGCCCATTTCCCTCGCGTTCATTCTTCTGCGCTATCGTCTCTTTGGTACACCCTTTCGCTCGACGCTTGACCGCTCTACTATTTGGAATTCACTGACACGACCGCTGGCAGATTTTCAACGTGTGCATCGTTCCGTCCCAGCGACGACCGTCGATTCGTCCTTTATCGTCAACCTCGATGACACTGTGTTCCTGTGGTTGCTAAGTATTTCGTTCTTTCTTTATTTTCTTCGCCGCCTCGAACGTTTACTGTAGAAGTCCACAGTTTTCGCCGTCGTAAATTGCCCGCACAATATTATGCCACAGGCTGATGCCATAGGCTTATACCACAGGCTAATGTCACTATGCTAATTTCATTGTCCACTAGACTTCAAGATCTACACAGCTTCACTTGTTGTCCGCATTTCTCTCGCCAGTAACTATAAGTTATTAGTCGAACTATGCTTCTTCTTGCTTGAGCGCTGTTACGATTTCTTGGTTATTAGAATCTACGAAACATAACTATCTTTGAAACGTATAACGAATATTTCTTTTTATCAATTGAAGGATTAGCAAAATGCTTTCCATCCAGTGAACAGGTGACAATGAGCATTCCAAATAATTTGCGATCAATTGATCATCTCGGTGCAATGATGGTTAGTTTTCCAGTTTAACACGTTAAGCGCCATGCCAGTCCCCGTTGATTGACACTGACACAACATAGTGGTGTGCATAATTTATAGACTCAAAGTAATGTTTATGTTGTTACTGATATCAAAACGGAACCTTAACAAAACAACCTCTATTTCGTAAATAGGGATATACAAATATCGTAAATATACGAATATGGAATTTTCTTAAGTTTTTTTTTAATATATAGGGTGTTAAGCTGTAAGAAGATACCAACAATGCTGTGAATAATTATAAACGCAAAGTAACTTCTACATTTGTACTAATACTTAAACAAAAACCAAAAAAAGAAACAACGGTTGTATATTTTTATTTTCTACTATTTTTAATATCGAATTATACCAAGTATGATGTTTTGTTAAGTTTTCGTTTAAATATCACGAAAGATATGAAAGTTACTTTGAGTCTACATTTATTCACACCACTGTACTTTCCGTTCGAATCGCGTTATTCATCGGTGACCGACGATGTAAAAATTTAACTGATTATACTCTTGTGAATAAACAAATTTTAAATAATTTGGCGATCATAAATGATTTTACCTAAATGTTATTCATTATGAAAAAATTTTAACGAGTATTATTAAAACACATTATTCGCAGTTTTCACAGAATCTTATAACGAGAGTTAAACGGAAAGGAAAGCAAAACTGACTAGGCGCTTAACGTGTTGAAGATTGTCAGGATGCGTTTATTGTGCTCGTCGGTTACGCTTCTTTTGTCAGCGGTCAGTCCTCTAAACTTTCTACTTTGGTCCACCTTTGGATAAATGATAAATCACGAAACAAGCGCGAAACACTTTTACGAGTTCTGCCTACTGAATGCACGTAAATCAAACTTCGAGCTACTTGTTACACCGCACCAGTCCTGTGTCTGCACGGAGCCGCGTGCACTTTGTTTTGATTTAACCAAAACACCGTGCCAACATTCAACAAACACTGCGCAAACAGCACATGTAATTTTCACTGGTATCCGACGACAACATTTCACTTCTAGCAACAGTTCGTCACCGTGCACACTGACGTTGGGAAAAAGATGTTATTAACCACGATGCTGAATTCGTGCTAGGGAAATTCTTATTGTTTTTCTGTGCTATATGTACATTAAAGTCTCGATAAACTGTTTAAACGCGGTTCGCGCGAGCTTATCTCTTCGAATGACCAAGATTACGCGTTTTATTTTTCTGCAAGTCGCCAGTCAATGCCACCGTTTTCGGGCAATTGGATACGCTAATTTCGTTTCCTTTTTCGTTTGCCACTTTCTAAATCTGACGTCGGCGTCCTCTTTGCTTTGTGCTTCATTATTCACAAAATTTCCTCAATTTTGCGGGATAACCGTCTTCGACAACCTGCATCGTTTATTTCGAGAGGTAAATCTTTTAGTAAGTTTTTTCCGTACACGGTGAGTTTGAAGTACAGTAACGTAATTTGCATGCGCTTTTGTGTTTATATTGATAATGTTACGATGAGTGGGAACTGTTAAATTGACTGTTACTTTCCAAGCCACGGAAAATGTAAAAGGATTTACCTTTGTTATCTACTTTAACGTTCATCGTTCGTCTACTGAATAAAAAGAAAAAGTATAGTTATATACCAGAAATATCTATTTTTTATATTATTGTTACGACTTTGTATGATATTAGTTTTATACGAACGTCATGCGGATTAGAAAATATTACACGTACTTTCATTAAGTTCGTATTATGCATTATAAATTTTAGAAAAATCATGGTAGATCACATTATTTATAAATATCCCAAATTATGCATTTGTAAAATTATACATGATTCAATTCATTTCACTGTAAGTACCCGCAAGTAAAATTATAACGATGTGTTTACGACTATTTCATGTTATCATCGAGAATCCAGTTTTTAGTTAATTTTCCTGTATATTAATTATAGTATCGTTAACACGTTAAGTGCCACGCCGGTCCCTAGGGACCGGCGCTGGACATTTCGTTCTGCTATCGCGGCGCGCGTGCTGGTCCTTGCGTACTTGTGAGACTGAACATTTAAATTATGCGATATCGGTTTTTGTTTGGTAAATGCTTCAAGGGAAAGAATATAATACTTAAAAACATTAATGTAATTTATTAAAACACGGCAAGCAAAGGTGATTTTAGGCCAACAAAATTTTGAATTTTTACCAACCAAAAATGGGGTACCTAGGGAACCAAACTGGGCTATGATATGTATGCAACTGAGGATTTGTTACGCGTTCGGGTGTCATTAGGCCTAGCTTTTCGTTTTGTTATCTTTTACCAAGGAGTAGGGACTACAAAAGTATATACACAAAGTATATACTTTGAGCGGCCCGGCAAGGCCCGCCTGACGGCTAACCGTGGCTTCCGACATTCGGCGTGGCACTCAACGTGTTAACACTTTACCGGCCGCTGCTACAACAGTTTTTACCATGACACAAACTAACATTAACGACCGCTGGTATAACATAGGTATCGTACGCAAGTATTCAGGAAAAGTCGCTACGCAAGGAGAGGGAGCAGGCGTCTACAGGGTGGCATCTATTATATTGTATTGTATCTGCAGCTCTACGTCGCGTTGTGTCGTAGTTCAGAATTATGTATAATGGTAGACACCTGGTAGACACGCCGCTCCGCTGTACGGGACTACCTGTGCATGCGTCACCGCCCCACTTCTTGGGTAGCGATTTTTCCTGAATACACTGAGCATGCGCCGTTGCGTGGGGTACGACTATTCATACTGGGTATGCAATCGTAATTTACCTTGATTTCTTTAATTTTAAATATTTGTGAAGTTACCTGACAATTGATTGCTGATTTACGAACTATAATTTAACTATAATTTTGTTTATTTATAAGATAACAGTTTAAATCATGTTTAATAACGTCATATTCTAATGATGTAATTAATTTGTTTTCATTTTTCATTTGTTACAGGTAGCCAAGTAATTTCCGAGGAGCGACGAAGGGTCGAAGAATTAAAACGAAGAGTGCAAGACGAGGTGCGATCACAATGGGAAGAAAGAAAAATGAACTGCACTTCGTTCAATAGTGTTGAATCAGGCGAAGAATCATCCAGTTATTCAACAGGGCCAACCGAAAGGTGAGTCATGTATCGATTCGCGTTAACACTCCCAATCGATAGTCACACATGGTTTTTTTCTGCATATAAAGATATTCATATTTTCTCCACATTTAATAACATAATGCATACAGCATATCTCACAGATATTTTCTTATAATTAGTTAAAATATATTTTCAAAACTTGTCGAAAGAATGTACAAGTAGTGTAACTAATCATTGCAGTTAACTATCGATAATACGAAATTATACAAAATTGTGTTTCTTTTTTTTATTAAAAAATATTGATTATCATCTTTTCTTAGCTAAGTAGCAACATTGATATCTATTATAAAAATTCTAGAATTATTTTATGCCTTACCAAATCTGAATAAACAATGATATTTACCTCAGATAGTTAGCAGTTAACTTGTAAATAATTATTTACTCTGTTCATAAAATTAATCAAACACCAACTATAGATAAATATCACATGAAATTTGCGAATCTTTGTAGAAATTTCACCGATTCATTTAGTTTTCAATAAAACGATTTTTCTGACATTGCTTGAAACTTAAACGAGTTATTTGAGAAAAATTAGAATTTTTGAACAGTTTTTAGGATCGTAGCTTTCGCGAGCGGTAAAGAATTTTAGTTAGAATACCTATGCGTGTGATTCTTCACGCACTTAACTTCTGTTAACCGAATGAATGAGGTCCAGAAGTTATCATACTCACCGTTTTGAAAAACGCTATCTTTAGAATACCCTGATCAAAGTTATCGCAAGGTTTAGAGCAACGCAGCTTGTTTTAAAGTGAGAATATTTCTACTGTATGTGCGTTTGAAAATGTGTAAAACAGTTCATTTTTATAATAACTAAATTTATTATATTCAGATCATTTTGATTTACTGTATGTTTTCTTTACGCATGCTTTCCAAAAGGAAATATTTCAGTAACTTATAATTAAAATTATAATGCAAATTTTTATTTTCATAAATTATGTTTTATAATCGTAAAGTAGTAATGGAATTAATTTTTTTAATATCTTCGTCAGTTTGCCTTTTAAAACCTTCTACATGCTACGAATGCATAACGATTTAAAGTTTAAATTTATTTGATTTTATTTTAATAACAACGTAATAATAATAAAATAATAAACTTGTGACGACATCGGCAAGGATGTAAGTATCTGCTACTGCATTTCCTCGAAAACTGCAAGCTTCTCCAATATTTTTTTTTTAATATTATCATAATTTAGAACTTTTTGAACCTCTGTGGAATTTTCGTGAAAATAGTTCTTACATCCTGAGAATGCTTTCAATAAATGTTCTCATTGGAAAGATATTTTCGAATTTTTATATTAAAAATTCTACGAGGACAAATTCTTTTAGAACGTTTATTTAAAAAGTCTCTATGAAATTAACAATAATGCGTAATATTACTTACAAACTAAAGAAACAGTACGAATATTATAGTTTTATTAGGAATAGCGAATAAAAAAATTTAATTTCACTTTGCAAACAAAACTCTTTCCAAATTTATACGACTTGACTTATTTCAATGTTGACTCGAATAATTAGTGATGCCTACAAAATATACGTAAATTAATATTGTTTTCAAACGAATCATATTTAGTTTATAACATACATTGTTATAATATTATTCGTTAAATAATATTTGATACGTGTTTTAATGTCCGAGAACATTTCTTACTTTAATTAACAGAATACTTCTCCTTGTTGTAGAAAAGCTTTTATTATTAAATAAACCAAAATTTTTAATATTTACAATTCTTTCGTATCTGATCCGATAGAAAATTTTTCTAAGAGGTACCACATATAATAAATTCCAACGTGGCTCGTGGAAGAATTCTAGAACATTTTTGAACTGTGCTCTGTACTAGAATATAGACAAATCTGGAAGCTACGATTTTGACGAGTTCGGTGGTTCGACTGTTGCAAAAATATCTATCAAAAGTGCGGAGAGAGTTCGGAACGTTCTCAGAGTCGTTTGCGCGTATCCGACAAAACTATCGCCCGGGATAAAAGTTAGCTGTTCAGCGACAGCTGGTATCGCCATAACGGAGGAACACGAAGGAACGCGAAGAAACGCGCAAAGCGAGAAAATCGCAATTACGCCGGCGTATATGGAACAGTGTTAAACGCTTCTAGAGGCCCGCCGATCCTGGCGTTGACTCTTAATAGGTGTACGGTACGAGGAGAGCCGAGTCCGGTCGAGTCGAGTTGCTCTTTTCCCTTCCCGCGATTAATGGAGCGGCATATGTAACCTAGGAGGAGGGACTCGTCATCGGCACGTCGTAAGTGTTGCGTGGACGCGTCTCTTTTATCGGACGGTTTCGCGAAACTGGAATCCATCGAGAGTAAAATGTGTCGCCGTCGCAACCTTGGTCGAAGCGAGAAAGTGGTCGAGGGGGGCATGCGCGCGTGCTCGATCCGAACGAAGCGTCCGAATCGTACGAATTGCCGTCGACGATCGCAGATTGCCGGGATGATTACGGTGCCCGGCAATAAAACGCTTTTATCAGTCCAGTTCGTCGTTGCCTGGCCACGCGGTGGGTGGGGTGTTATCAGGCGATACGATATTTGTTGCAGCTAGCTGCCTTTCCACGCGAGTCTAACACCGTTTACCGTCGTACTCTAGTCCCTGATGAAAACGGTTCGTCGCTACATCATGTCGGAAAACCCGGCCAGCGTCTAACCGATCAGCTCCCGCGATACACCCGATAAGATAAGCCGGTCCGGTCCGGTCCGGTCCGGCTAACAAGTGCAACCAGTGCGAATGCAAAGGATTTTCGAGATCTGTACCGATCGAGGCGAAGCGTCGCGCCGCACCGTGCTCTTCGCAAGCTGTAAATTGTAAATGCTTCTATAAGCGCGAATGCTTCGAGCATCGTGCACCATATACGGGGTGAGTCTGAAGTACAGAGACGCGGTCTACCAGTGCATTGTGCTCTAGACGAGTTGATAATCGACCGGGATCTCAGCATAGCAAACCATTCGATTTGGGATTAGCTTATTTCAAAGTGTGATCGTCTTAACATTTGGTGCTATGCACCGAATCCGTATCCTTGAACACTGAACTCAGAAAAGGCTACTAGGTTCTCAATTATAACCAAACAGAATAATTCTTCAAATAAAGTTTATTAATCGGAGCAAGCAGCGTCGTAATTAACAGATTCTGCGATGCTGTTGCAAGGTTTTCAACCCCGTTATTGCAGAAGAATGTTATCTCTATCTTGTAATTTCTCCTATCGTTGACGACACATCAAAGGTTAACAAACGTTAACAGTTTTTGTTGACAATAGTTAACAGCATTCTGTTAAAGCGCTTGGAAAAGGTCTTGTGAATTCTCGATCTACCGGATTTTAAAGTATCTTTGTAAATTTACATCTTATATTTGTTCAGAACACGATCCTCTAATTGTAAACGTCGAATTTCCTGAATTTCTTAACTTGAAATTTACATTGTTCAGCTATTGAAATTGCCGATTGTTCGAAAAGTATACTTACGTTTCATAGATTGTGTGAATATAATTACGTTTATCGATAGGAGGAAGTTTCTTACTTGATATTAGATTATCAACTTTGAACTGTTATTTCTTTAATAAAAATATGAGCAAATCGTTCATTTTCAAACAAGAATTGGAAAATGAAGGTACGTTGTTTTAAATGAATTACGAAAACGTAGTGGAAGCCCATGTTTCTGACTATAACCAATGTGTTTTGAGTCCCACACCAACAACTCTTAACTTTTTTTATCGCTACAACACAGTTTGGACAAGATAAACTTCGGTAACTTCAAGAGTCTCATAACGATCTACGGCTTTCATAGATAGGCAGCAAGTTTACATTTTCATAGTAACATGACGATGCATTAAATGCTAAAAGTTAAAGTTGGTCTTTCAAATTTTCAACAGTGTGTATCAACTTTAAATAGATGCGTCAATTAGTCAGCAATCTATTCTACAGGTGAAAACTGTGTAGCTTGAAATAAATGTAAACATGTTGTAAAAATTAATTTCGAGAAAGAAGTGGTCTAACGAACAGAATTTATGAAACAACCTGATAATGAAAGTTAACACGTTGAGTGCCACGCCGAATGTCAGAAGCCACGGTTAGCCGTCAGGCGGGCCTTGCCGGGCCGCTCAAAGTATATACTTTGTGTATATACTTTTGTAGTCCCTACTCCTTGGTAAAAGATAACAAAACGAAAAGCTAGGCCTCATGACACCCGAACGCGTAACAAATCCTCAGTTGCATACATATCATAGCCCAGTTTGGTTCCCTAGGTACCCCATTTTTGGTTGGTAAAAATTCAAAATTTTGTTGGCCTAAAAATCACCTTTGCTTGCCGTGTTTTAATAAATTACATTAATGTTTTTAAGTATTATATTCTTTCCCTTGAAGCATTTACCAAACAAAAACCGATATCGCATAATTTAAATGTTCAGTCTCACAAGTACGCAAGGACCAGCACGCGCGCCGCGATAGCAGAACGAAAAGTCCAGCGCCGGTCCCTAGGGACCGGCGTGGCACTTAACGTGTTAACGATACTATAATTAATGTACAGGAAAATTAACTAAAAACTGGATTCTCTAAGTCCAGCACTTAACGTGTTAAAGAATAGATTTTAAATTATTCATTCTTTCATACCGTTTGTAAACTCTGTATGATGGTACAAAGTTAGAAGTGATTAAATACATGTGGACACCCATCAAAACAGAAGATCAAAAAATTTTTATACGAATAACAATATCATCAAATTACATGTTTCATAATCTTTAATTTGGGCTCGCATAAGAAAATTAATATTATTGCTGGAATTCATGAAGTGAAGAAAAGAAAACGATTACATAAGCATATGAAAGTAAAATTACAGTAATAGTTACTTGACTACGGAATTATATGTATGTCACCATCGCCACCATGGTTATATTTGTACAAATATAAAATATTTTAACTCAATACAAAAATAAATACTAAACATTTTGCTATACCGTTATCATTTCCATGTTATTGACAGCTGAAAAAATAGGATAACGATGTTTGGTGAACGCCAATGTACCGAGCAAAAGTGATGTAGTGAGAAGGAAAAATAACGCGTAGAACCTACGTTGTAGATCATTCATTACACTTATATCGATTATAACTATATTGTAGTAACAATAACGTACGTTATCGTGTGATTCAAATTAATTCAGATTGAAGTTATTTTCCAAGATATAATTACTTAAGGAACAATTTATTTTTAAAGTAACATAAGCTTTTGACGAAATGTTTTATGTATGAAATTAAATTGGTCTATTTTAATAAGTAACATTTAAGATTGAGTGGACACCCTTTAAAATACCATAAATTTTGTAAAACTGGATTAAATAACTTGAATTGTTTTTAGAGGGAGTAGTTTACTAGACAATGATTAAAATACTTTTTTTAATTTTTAAAATATGCAGTTTCTTAAATCTTTTAATACTTGCAATTTGACATATAAGTTTGGCATATATTTGGCATATATGTTACCAAGATCTACAAAACACATTTTTTTAATTTTCGTTATAGATTCAGATAAAACAGTTAAAAAAACATAGGTTTTTCATTTTTCTGTCATTCTGAATAATAACAAAATTAAAAAAAGAGCATTTTAGTCATTATCTTGTAGACTAGACCCATTATCATCTAAAAAAGTTATGTTGTTATACCGTTTTAAAGGGTGTCTACCCAATTTTGCTATTCACTGTATTTTACAAAATATTAAAGCATAGACAAATTCAAAAGACCACTTTCTTGTATTAATTATCACTGGTTGTTCATAAACTTTTTGCTACAATGAAATTTATTTATTAAACTTATGTTAACCAAATTAAAGAATTAATGATGTTTCGTTTTTCCGTTTACCAAAATCCAACGCAACATCTCTCGATTGCTCAGTTTGGCCAGATTCCGATGGAAGTGACTCATAATGGATGAATGAATGGATGACTCATAACACACGATGCGAACGTCGTGAACAGTGTTCACGAAAAAATAAGTTACGCAAGGAGTGGGGGCAGGCGACGCATGTGCGGGAGTCCCGTACAGCGGCGTGGCACATCTACTAGGTGACCATTATAATTCTAATTCAAATCGTTTCAGAATGTGCCACGACCCGAGTAAGCATGTATCATTACATATACAATCGATGTCAAAAGTATGTCTTCGTACACTTTTTGAAACGGAATAGTTCATACACTTTCTTATAGTTCGACAAAGCGATTTAAATTTTGCTAGGATGCTAAAGGGATTATTATTACAGAAAATTATTTTCAAAAATTGCAATTGGTTAAGATGACAAAGGAAAATGAAAAAATGATGTTTTCTCTAACTTTTTTATATAGACATGCTGAAATCGGTTGCTTGAAATTCATGAAAACTGCTATTTTGACGAACTTTAATTGTTCATTAATAAATGAATACAGGTTACCAAAATCTTCAAAACATATTTTTTAAATTATCGTTATAGGCTTAAAATAAATAAAATAAAAAATTTACAAAACATAATTTTTTAATTTCTTTTATCATTCCAAATATTTGCAATTCCTGAAAACAATTTTATAGTCATTGTCTAATAAACAAATCCCTCTAACATTTTAAAAAACTTTAGATAGCTTGGCCCAATTATAAAAATGTTATTCTCCTTTAAAAGGTGAACGAATACTTTTTACACCGACTGTACATATGGGACAAATATATTACCTTGTTTTGCTAAATGAAGTTGTCGATTTCTCTCAATTTCTTTGAGGGATTCAATAGTCTTCCTTCCTAAGCTACCCTGATTATTGACAATAGGAGAGTCTGTGGTAACCCTTGAGATCCTGTCAAAGTCTTCTCTGCTCGGAGATCGTTTCTCTTCAGAATTTTCGCACGAATTCTGTGCCAATTTCGTCAGTTCGTCGTTTATTGCTCTAACTCGGTTTCGGCCCTGTTGCAAGAAAATAAAATTCAGTCATTAAAAATATACCGTTGCTTGATAAATTATGCAAATTTAAGAATTAAGTTTCTTAGATCTCGGTAATTCATATGCATGCTGAAAATTTTATCGAAATTGGTTAATGCAGAGCCAAGCTGCAAGTTTCAAAGTGTAATAAGAGGAGCCAAACTGTGATTTCTGCGATCTCTAATTGTTTGTTACCCTTACTAATGTCAATTGAATTTATCAGCATGCATATGTTATCGAGATTTACAAACGCATTTTTTAAATTTTCGTCATAGATTGAAACAAAAATGTTAAAAATACTTGAGTTTTTTTATTTGTTTTGTCATTTCAAGTAATAGTAAAATTAAGAAAAGAACATTTTAGTCTCTATGATCTAAAAAAAAATACAACTTATTTAGTCCAGTGTCCTCACATATTTGTCTCTGAGTGTATATGTATAGTTGAAGTAAAACGTGGCTGCTATGAACACGTTTCTAACGACAGTCGGTCGATTTTTAGCAATTTTTAAAAGATAGGTGCAATCAAATATTTGTGTGATACAAGTAAACTCTTCTATGTATTAAACAGAAAAGAAAAGTGAATAGGATGGGGAAAAAAACATATATAGAGAGGAGATTAGGATTTAGGAGATATTATGAAAACAAAGAAAAATGAAGAGGAAAGATGGAAAGAATGAAATAAGATGGGCAAGGACAGGGAAACAAATTTTTATGTATAATAATAAAAGTAGGAAAAGGAAGATAAATGAAAGAAACAATATATATCGTAGATTGGTACACTTCCTGAGGTTGCTTAAAGGTCGAAGAGCGAATAATGAGAGAGAAACGGGGACAAAAGGAGTCAGAAGAAACCGAGCCGGAACTAATGGAAGACGAAATACAGGGATAGATAGGGAACTTGAAGAAGAAGAACGCGCCAGGAAGAAATAACATTTCAAATTAGGCTCGTATTTATAGCAAAGGTAATACAAGGGTCAAGTTAAGAGGATTGGATAAGAAGGTTTGGAATGGGAAAAGCTTCCCGGAGGACTGGAGAAAAGCAAGTATCGTTACAATATGAGATATAGGTCTCCTAAGCATGGCATACAAAACATATGCAACTATACTGGACGAAACACTGGAAAATGATGTAGATCAGGAGGACGTACTACCGGAGTCGCAAACAGGGTTTCATAAAAATGGAGATACGATGGCATATGATGGAAAGAGAAACACAGAAAGAAAAAGGCAGGGTGTACGCATTATTCGTGGATCTAAAAGCTGCATTCAATAAAACAAAGAGAAGTAGGCTCTAGAAGAATATGGCAGAGAGGGGAGTTAGAAAAGTGATTAATAGAGAGGAAAAAGGAAGTATATATGGAAATAAGAAACCTGGTAAAGTGAGGGGGAGACAGAGAAATACTGATCAGATGAAGGATTGAGAAAGAAAGATATACAGTCCAACATTGTTTACAATATTCATAGTGGACATGACGGAAAATATGAGAAGGGACATTATGAATGTGATCGTGGTGGGGGTATATGAGATGTTGAACACCAGCTTCAACTGGTAACGACGAGTGATGAGGAATTAAAAGGAATGATGACAAGTTTGGAAAGATATTTGACAGGAAAGGATTAAAAATGAATGTGGAAAAAATACAAAATGATAGCATTCCGTAAAGGACGTTATAAGATCAAGAGAACGGAGTGGAAATGGAAAAGAAAGGAGAGTGGTCCGAGGATTCTGCTACCTAGGGATAACGTTTCAAAGAAATAAAAATATGGGAAAGTATGTAGGGAAGAGGGTGAAGAGAATCAATATCGTTCGCAGTCCAAATATAACTCTAGATACAAATATATCAGAGTTTTAGGTTTACCAGAATACCGGATGAAGGAAAAAGAGGATACAATTACAGATTGGTAGCAAGAGCGAGATGTGGAAATTTGGAAAGATGAAGCAATCACTGGGAGAAGGAAGAAATTGCGACCAGTGTTGAGAAAAGTTTGGGACTTTAGGACATTTGATGCATGGTAGATAGAAAGTGGGAAAATGAAAGAAAAAGCGTGTACAATGATGCGGTAGAAGGCCATAAACAAACAAAACGAAAGAAGGTGCAATAGAAGGAGAAAGAGAAAAGAAAGAGGCAGATAGGATAGGCTAGATAGGATATAGTAAACAAAAGACGGGGGTGAAAGTGATCAATGAGTGAATGGAAGAAGTGAAAGATTATGATAGAATTTTACTGGTTAGGTTTATGTCAACCAAATCCAATTTTTTAACTGTGAGGCAGAAATAAAGTTTTATTAATTGAATTCTTGCGATTGATAAATTGATACCACAGTACTATGCAATTTTGATAAGGATACGGGATTACAAATTACTATGAATGTGTGTGGATTACTGATAGCGATAGTGGATTACTCATTAGTAAAAGTAACAGATTGTAAATAAAATTGTGAATGTACTAACTTCTTCCAACCGCTTTAAATGAGCTAGTTTCTGTCTCTCAAGACTTCTCGCGTCTTTGGTTGCTGTGCTTTTTGCTTCAGATTTTTGTGATTCCAAGTGATTCAATCGGACTTTCCTGGTTTCAATCTTTGTAGTCAGCTCACTTAAGTATCTGAAAATTACGTATTCCGTAGATAAATTGTGAAAGATGCAGGTGCCTGGAAACCTTTTTAATTATTAGGCAGTCTACAAGCAACTTACAATTATATAATAAAAAAATGATAATAACTAAATATTCAACGCTATAAGCGTTATGTTCATAATGTTCCGACTTTTCGTTTGTTAATGAATGTAATGCGTTCCGCTCCTAACAATCATCATTTTGTCATTGATTAAAGATAATACAGCGGAGAATTGATAATTTTAATAAATTTTCTCTGATGCAAATGATAAAAGAATAGATTTTATTGCAATTTATTACTAATTTAGTATTAAATTTATGTCAAATGAGTATAGAATTTTATTTCTGCTGCTACAGATTTCGCAAATTTTCTGTGCATTATAATATTTCAATAACGCGTTATTATCACATATAAAAAATTAAAATGATATACATAGCTAGGACAACGAAGAAAGACATTCGTATGCGATGTATTGTACGCTTTCCAGCGAAAAGTGAAATATTTTCATACTGTGTAAAAAGTAAATTTACCTTTGTAATTCTTCCCTGGTTGCCAGTTTACTAGCCTCCTCTTCGAGATGATGGAATTCTAAGTCCTCAAATGCTTTCCTTTCGGATTCCAAATTGTCTTGCTGGGCGCTGAGTTTCTTGCTAATATCTAATTGCACGTCTTCGTCCGCGCAGTTTGTTAGTTCTTCCTCTAAACGACTACAGGCCTGTTGAGCCCTTTGAACCCTTTGCTTGGCTTCCGTTTGCAAATTCGCCTGCGTCGTATTATCTATGGTCATTTGTCTCTCGAGCTCGTTTATCCGCATATGCACTTTCATCTTTTCGCCCTCATCCTGACTGAGTTTTAAAGACTCTGATTCGTATTCCGCCGATAGCAGCGCCTTTTCTAACTCGAACTATCGGAATAATAGAAGTTTTAGCATACTTATTCAAAGATCTTTTACAAAAATAAATTATAAAGTAATACTGAAAGAATCTTATGTAATTTTGTTCGACACAACAATGACGCTGTAATATTTCCACGATATACGTGAGTATACTTCAATAACGATCTACACGTTTAGCAAATAATTACCGAAATCTCATTTGAGTGGAATTGGGAGTTTAACGTACACTTCGCTGATGCGCGTTATATTGTATTTGAATATACAAACGTATAGAATATTTTTAGTAAAAGCTTCACATAAAATAACAGTGAATATTCGCATTTACAATTTTTGTAATAAAATAATATTAGTAAAGTTGGTGTTTATTATTTCTTTGAAAACATTCATAAGCTGTATGTAAACACAATAATTATAAGGAACAGTGTCATTGCAAATTGTACAGATAAGTATTTAAGTACCTGTTTTAAACGTAACTTGAGAATTTTTGTTTGAAGCAAGATTACAGTAATATGTTTCATATTTAAATTTCAAATACTAAATTATTTGAATCGAGTGTTACATAAATCATGACATGTTCGATGCACGGACTTCGAAAGGTGACTGCACAAAGAATGGTGACGATGGAGGAAGAAACTTATCACAAATTGTAAAAATGGCAATCCAATATTTACTTGAAGTCGAACATTGATAAGAAGGCAGGAGTCGTACTGCCGATTATCTTTAGCAGCGAATGTACAAATCTGTACCTCGAAACTTAGAATTAAAATTACAAAGAAAATCGAGAAGGACAGATAAATCGAGTTAACAATGATTAGACTGAAGCTGCATATATAATTTGAAATCAAAAGACAGTATTGTTCCAATCTAGAATCGAAAAATTTCTCAATAGGAGGGCACAAGTTTAAGAGTTTAGTTTCCAGGCCCACGAATTGGATCTGTATGATGCAAATGATTGTAGAAAGTTAGCAAGGTTTGGAGTAAAATGCGGATTGTAGTAGATTGGAACAAACTGAAAGAGTTTTTGGCAGGTTAAAGCATTTTGAAGCAGATCGGAATAGACTGGAGCAGTTTGAAACAAATTGGAACATGTTAAAGCAAGTAGAAGCAAATTAGAACAGGTTAAAGCAGGTTGAAGCATTTTGATGCAGATTGAAGCAGATTGAAGCAGATTGAAGCAGGTTGAAGCAGGTTGAAGCAGGTTGAAGCATGTTGGAACTACCCAGTCAGTCAAGTTTGCTTCGACTGAAAATGTAAAACGCTTAATAGTGTATTTTGCGAAAAAATTTATGTGAACTTAGTGCCAAGGCTCTGCTGGAAAGAGACTCTGCTCGTTATTTGGCACCAGATGGCATTCCCAAATCAATGGCAAAGGGCCTAGTCAATTAAGATGTTCAAAACTGCCCTTAGAGGTTTTTCAATGAGTCATATACAGTAGGTAAAAATTCCTAATGTCAAATTCATAACAGATTCAGGACAAATTGTTTACAGGGTATTTGAAGCAAGTTGCAGCTAGATAAAGCAAGTTAAAGCAAATACATTTAAAACTACAAGATGCGAAGATGCTGTCAATTTTCGCATTAACTACTGTAGCTTAAAATTCATTCTGAGGCTGTAAATATTACCTTTTCAATACTTTACATATTTTGAACTTATAACCTTATTTTCTTGACTCGCGGGAGAATAGTAAGGGTTCAGTTACTGGAGTAATAGTAAATAAATTGAATAAGTATTGCATTATATTTCCCAAACGACTATATTGACATTGCCACGTAGATATAGCTAAATCATATCTATGTAAATATGATATTTAGACATTTTGAACGATTCGGAAACAGCTTTCTCACGGTTTCAACCAAAATGAATAAGTAGCAATTATTTTTTCGATAAATATGTTACACGTAATCATTGTACCGAAAATTCTTCTTCATTTGCTTATAACAGTTTGAAAACAATTTATCAGAGAACTTATATTTCGATAGCACTTCTATAGCAGCATCATTTAGTAGTCTTCACACACAAACAGTATCGAATCAGTTATTTATTCAATAAGCTTAACGAAGTCTATTTTCTCATTGATACGACTAATGTTGTGAATTTTTAACGTAGACTATATTAAACATCCTCTATAGAAGTTTCAAAACCTGCTCAAGAATACTGATTCAAGCTATCTAATAATTTGGTGATTATCGTTTAAGTTTTACTAAAGATCCAGCTAATACTATTACATACATGTGAAGAATAAAACATATTTTCAAAATGCAAGTGATTTTCTTAACTAATTTGGCATTAGCTACGATTTCGACTACGACGTAATAAAAAGGAACATTACTTCTAATCCTCTTCAGTTGTCAGCACATATTGAAACAAATAGAGTTCGTTTGCTTTTGCTCCAACAAACATGAAACAGAGGATGCGATCAACATACCTCTCTACTAATTTCTTCTTCCTGTATCTCAATGTCCGCAACGCTTCTCTTCAACGCGTCCATATTTCCAAGGATATGCAGCTTCTCATTCTGGAGGAACTCTATGTATTTCCTTCTATCCTCCTCCTCGAGCTCCTTCCTCTCTTTATCAGCCTTAGCCTCGTTCGACTTCGCGTTGTCTTTCTCCAAATTATTTTTCTTCGGAATCATACAAATCTCTTTGGATTTTGACAGCATCGACAGCTGTTCGATTGCTTCGAGAAGATCGTCGTTTGATATCGCCAACTTATTCTCAATCATCTCGCACGAATTCGAGGTCTGACCGTTTTTCTTTGGTATGGAATGATTTTGATTGTTGTTTTGCGCCGAAATAAGTACGACGTTCTCATACAAGCTAACGTTACCGCTGGTCGACGTTGAATTATCATAATTTCGCGTGTTATTCGACTGCGAGACGATTCTGGTTCCGTTTAACTGGATCGTCCCGTAGGCGGACGTTTCTTTCACCCCATCGTTAGTTTGCCCGTAACTGTTATTGTTATTATTATTGTTTAATACGGAATGGTCGATTGTCGCGTTATCGTAGCCCGGGCTACGTACCTGCGCGATCGAGCCGGAAAAACTATAGTCCCCGTTGCCATGAACGTTTGGCCACTTTGTTGTTTGATTGTGGTTCGGTGTGGTCGACTGCGGATGATGATTCTGCGGGTTCGTCGTTTGGCTCTCTGGTTGATTGGCCGTGTTTCGGCAGGTGCTCGGCGAATTACCGTTTTGGAAAACAATTTTCGAGTTCTGCACGCATACGTTCTCGTACGACGTCGAATGGGCCTGCTTATTCGTGTCGAAGGAAAAATGCGACTGCGTTTTCGAGGGGCTTTTTGGGCTCTCAAAAGGCGAATTGTAACCGAGTCTTTTGTCACGTGGAAGCGAGCCGTTCGTTTTGATTCTGGAAAATGAAAGCGAATTTTACATTGTAGAAGCGGCCGTGCGAGAATTTGGTGGCAATCTAAAATTTTATACTTCTTTGATTAATAATGAAATGAAATCAATATTATTACAATGGAACCTTGATTGTTATCCGAGCTAAGAAAAATTACATAGACGTAGAACTTGCTCATATAATATAAGTTCGATATAAATTGATAACTTAGAATAATAACCAAACAACCAATACATTTTCCTGAATTTGATGTTGATTTCATCCCGTTTTTCTTAATATGTTCTTTCCACCGAAGCTTTCCATCAAGGGCCATACCAAAATATTTTGCTGTATTGGCATATGGTAATTGAAATCTATGGAACAGATTGTTTCTTCAGTGTCCGCGAAACTGTTTCAAATTGATTCAAAGAACAGCTGAGGGTTCAGTAATGGAGTTTTATAATTATACGTAGGAATAGCGACGAATAGAAAGTTCTCTTACGTTTATCCAACGTGAGTTTCTAAAATAGAATTTTACCCTACTAGCTGAATAAGATCAACTTCAATGCATTTAGTATAATTCAATCCTATTGGCTGTCAACGTAATAGCCCAATTGAGGAAAACTTGTACTTTATATATGAAACATCAATTCCGTTTCAAATTGTTGTTTTCACATTTGACTAATGGTCGTATTCACAAATTCTGTAACTAAAACTAAATAATAGATTTCTACATTGTTACGGGATATTGATGTACGCTAATTTTGCCGTAATTACGGACAACCTATGCTTTAGTTCTTTATCACTAGGAAACAGAACTTTTCACCTGTTAGGTTGCCTCGGTTTCTCCGCAGCACTCTGCCTCTCGTACTCGGCACACATGGCAAGAATCTCTTCAAGTCTCATTTTCTCCTGCCTCTCAACCTCTTGTTCTCGTAGCCTTTCCTCTTTTGCCTGTTTCCGCCTGTTCTCCGCCTCTCTGCGTTTGTTCTCCGCGTCGATCTGTCTTTCCCGCAGTTCCTCCAACGAGCAACCGCTTTCGGTGCTCGGGGTCGGACTTTTTACCCGGTTAAAGCTCCTTTTCGGATCGTTATACTTCGGATTGCGGTTGAACGCCGGACTCGGTGGCTGTATTCGTTTAATATTCGGATTCGAGCCGAAATGCTGCGCGCCGCTCATGTTCCTCAGACTACCAGTGCAGAAGTTGCCGTTGTTGGTGTTGTTGCAGATGCTCGGGTTGGAGCCGAACTTGTCCATCTGAAGGTATTCCGTAGTGGTGGTTTTCGTTACGATCAAACTTTGACTCATGTCGTACTCCCTCGCGTTCATTTCGTCGAAATCGGTCGATCTCTGGCATGTCAGGCTACGCGACATCAGATCCCCTTGACTGGACGAGTTCTTCAGTACCGGATTCTGTGGACTGTGAGCGTCCTCATTGTTGTTCTCCCGGTAATACGGCTTGTAGGTCTTCAGGTAGGACTCCGCCGAGGAATACATCTGAATCTGATTGTGATTCGTCGAAGTGTTTTGATGTTGATGATTAGGCGTGTTCGATCTGCTCGGTGTTCTCGCTTCTCTTTGCCGGTTTTCGTCCGAGCAGTGATTGGAGGAGGGCGATGAGAAACAGTTGCCTGGCGACGATGCGTTCAAGTAGTGAGACGGGGAGGAAGAGTTGAACGAGGGTGTGTTTGAACGACTCCTGTCCAAATTGGTTAAATTTTGCAGAGGAGAATTGTTGTTCCCGTTCTTCAACGAAAGCAGACTGGAGGACCTCGAGTGACCGAGGATTTGATCGGCCGGAACGTTCGTGGTAATCGCACCAGCTGGAAACACTTTCGGCGAAACGCAATTGTTTCTGTTTTGTTTTGCGAGCATCTCGAATTTCGTCAACTTCCCGAGGAAACCGATCTCGTCGTCCGAGCAAGAGTTCCTAGGTGATTTTCGCGGCGCGACCGGAGGCTTCCTCTCCAGGTGATAGTTCTCTTGGAGCTGGTTCTCCGGCAACAAGAAACTTATCGGCGCCATTGAAATTCTTGAATGCGGCAACACCGATCTCAATTGTTTCGCTTCGGCTGGGTGGTTGAATCGCATGTAATTGGATCTTCCAATCGACAGCATGCAACCTGAAACATTACATTAAAATATCAACAAATTGTAATCAAACCACTTGCTTAATGTTACGTGAATTGAATTGGGATTTGGATTTTGCCAAGTTAATTTTTCGATACCGATAACTTTGCTTTGTAGGATTCTTTTCCGATCAGTGTTCTAACGGAACACATGCATCTTTTGATATTGCCATTAGAACAACCTGGTCTAACTAATTAAAGTGACTACACTCAGCTTTCTTATCTTCCGATTATTGAAATTGTAAGAAAATTTTTGTAGATAAAAACGAAGCATAATCTAAACAAACGAAATCTTGTTATATCAACGAGGCAATGCAATTTGATGACTTTAATACTAGTGATTGTTCTGGTTTGAATTCCTTCGAGAATTATTTTACTTACAGCTACAATATTTCGTAGGATTTTTTTGCCTTCAACAATTTTCTTGTTAGTTAACATGTTAAATGTCACGGAGGTCACCGTCATCGACGACCCTATTCGAATAAATGCGTTTAAATTTGTTAATATTATCGTCGTTACGAAAATGGAGTGAAGAAATCATTGTAATATAAAACACAAAAAAAATTTATACAAATACATGGATGTTACGCCCGCATATTGCGATATGTATGAAATTCATGGTGGACGGGCAAGCCATTTAAGATTAGTGTGATATTCAACGTGTTAAAAAGATTCATATTTACTGTATGCCTATATTTATTTTTATGTTTGAATACTGATAACAAAAGAACAAAATTTTATTTCAATTTAAAGAAATTAACAGGTTGAGTGCCATGGGGGTCACCGGTGACCGGCACTTAACTTGGCTGTGACGCCATGGGGGTCACCGGTGACCGACGTGCCCGGATTGAAAAAAAAATAAGAAAGGTAGACAAAAGACAACACTTATAACTTCTTATTATTATCATCGTTGATGTAGTGGTCTGAAGAAATGAATGCAGTATAAAACATTTGAAAATAGTTTTATTTATACATTTAATATAGTTTTATTATGCGCGCACGTTACGATGTGTCGTATTAAAACATTCTAAACAAAGGAAGGGTGAACCGGCACAGTCTTTACAATATGTCACGACTTTTTTGGTATAGTTTTTTGCAATTATTCTTCCTAGCTTCTTTGAATTTTTTGAAAGAGATAAATGACAATCGCGCGAAATCGTACTCCAGCGCCACGGGGGTCACCGGTGACCCCCGCCGAAATTAACATGCCAATCATGTTTATACGTTGTAAATTATCTATTGTAGATAATATTTCAACATTATATGTATCGCTAAATAGAAAGTTCATCGTGGCGCCACGGACAATCCCAATAAAATTGGTGTGGCACTCAACCTGTTAAATAACTCGTTATTATAAGCGAACAGTTAGATTAGGTTAAAGAATATGTTTTATGATGTAAAGAATATGTTCTATCAGAATTAGATTCAGAATTAAACTTTCGACACGGTTGTGGCGGCATCCGTGCAACGAGCACATGCGGCGGCATCCGTGCAACGAGCACACCGGCCGACAACATTGTATATACGCGCGACGACGATCATCCTCGGCAAGCCCAGAGAAACGTTACAAAGTAAGATCGGTTGCCAGGGCGATCGTTAGGGTTCGAGCATAATATTTCGACAGGCGAATGCAGGCGACGGACATTCGCTCGCGACAACTCGGTCGAAGCAGACGGCTGCTCCCGAAAGCGAATAAAATCTCTGCGAAAACGAACAAGTGTTTAGTCATTCCACCCGTGCTCCCACACGGTCATTCAGTAACATTTAAATATATCCATTTATAAAGTAACGTAATTTATTGAGATTCTTTCAACAACATTTTTTCGGTGTCCATGGTATAACTAAAGTTGATATCAGAAAAATCGTAGATCAGAAATATAATATAAGGCAAAATATACATCTTGTTATATTTGATTTTACAAATGAAACTAACATTATTGTCAAAGTGAGAACAGGAGCAGTAACGGAAGAGGGAAGAGATTCTTTGTTCTTCTTGAGGAATTCTTCGACTTTCAGAGGTTTCCAGGCAATATCGTAGAACGTTCAGCGCGTCAAAATTGTCAAATACGATTTCGTAAGGAAGGATTAACCGAGGAGTGGCTTCTTGAGGACCCGAGGTCCCGGTCATTCGTATTGAAGTCAAGGTCTTACCTTGAGCGAGTCTCACTGGCGAATTTATTGGTACACCATCAACTGCTGTGCTTCCATTTATGGGGTGAAGAGTGACCACGCCGTTATTGTTTTCAATCGCGCAATGAATGGATTCAACATTGGTACCAACGACAGAAATATCCGCATCTCGGCTCGATCCTAGGGTCACCTTGCCTGAAACAACGAAAACAGAAATATTGAAATCCACTCTACATCTACAACCAAATTGCAGCTCGAGCATGTACGAATATTGTTGTTTCTGCTACTTTCCTGCGCACGGTATTTTGATAATCATTTACGATACCGAAACTATTGTTGTTATTATGAAATGGCGGATGTTTATGTGAATTAAAAAGTGTTTGTATCGCAACAGGTTCTACAAAGATTATAGACACTTTTTTTTTACTAGTTTCAATGAATTGAAAATAGTGCAACATGATTCATAAATTTTTCTAATATCTCCACCGCTCTGTTTTTTACTTACCCATTTTTGTCTAGTTATTGTATTAGATGTATCAATAAACTTCCTAAATCTTCCTGCAGCCTACTCTGCATTTTCTACGTACATGAAATTACACTCTGAAATTCTGTACATTGCCCTACTACACTCGAATGATTTCTATTATAGAAATCGTAAACCATTGCTTCAAGATACGAATTAGAATGCTATTCGTAGAAGTGAAATATCGAGTTATCCTACAAATTCGTTTGCTTCTCCATCAATGCGGACGATGCGAATTCAAAATAGCTTTCCAAACCATCAAATAGCGTAGCAAACATCTGAAAACGTACGAAATAACGTAACGTTAACGAAATGATGGTCTAGATTGCTAGTATTAAGCTCGAATATTATGAGAAGAACTTTTGGGACGTGTAAATATTTGAAATCGCAATATCTGCAACGTAGTGCACTTAAGAAAATCGTAGTCTGAAGTTGCATCTTAAATTTTTATGAAAATCAGTGTATATTCAATACATTATATTGAATAAAAAAAATGTATTACTTTTTAAATGGAGCTATTTCGGTAGAAAATAATCTCTCGGTATAGATATAATTGGAATGATATTGCAATCTATTATCGTCTGGTTATAAGATGACCATATTTTTTTCTAAAAATGCACGAAATAAAAAAACATGAAATTAACAATAATTACATACCTACACGTATTTGTTAGAAGTGAATAGTTTATATATCGATATAGAACTGAAAAAATCAAATCTTTTTAAAATAACGTTGGAAGAACATATTTTCTCACTTAAGAAACTGTTCGATTCAATCTCTTAGCTTCATTCGGCTATTAACGCGTTCGCTACTACTGTTTCTCACTAACAGTTCTCATTCTATTAATGTGCATCGTATCCAATTACATATATGTATGTACATATGAAATACGTAAAAAGATATTAATCTCGGAAAAGCTATAAATATTCTGAATATCATTATATGCGTTAGGTATGATTCTGAATAACGACATGCATAAAATGAATTTAACATTCGATCTATGCGACGCATGATCATTGGTAACGAACTTGTCAATATTAATAATAACCTCGTGAAGACGAATGTTGCCATATTCGCTAGTTACATTATTATATTAAGGCTATATGAATAACAGAATATCTAAATGAAGAAGAATACGTAGAGTATTAGAGAATCAGAAGCATGTATATTGTTTACCTAATCCTACGTAGTACCTATAGAAATCTTGTTCTTAATTTTAGGAGAGAGTTAACAAAAATTTTGCAACCGAGCTTTAATACTTCTAAAAGTTTCGATAGAATCGAGACTTCGAAGACCTTCCAAGAGACGGTTTAGTCAATTGTAATTGCCGTTGATATTCAACCCGTACCATGGGGAATGGGAATACATACGGAATATAGCTTCCGCGTGCGTAATCGTAGTTTTCGTAGGCCCGTCGACAAATAGAATTCGCGGTAACGCATTATAGAATGCGATGTCCGTGTAAATTTACACAGTTCGATATTATCGCATTACGGTTTCGTTGCGAGGTTTCTGGATGCACGTGGTTTAACAATGCGACGAAAGATCACGAAGGAGCTTAATGGGACACTTGCTTGATTAGTCAATTAGCTGCTACATAAGGATGTTATAATGTAGAATGGTCTTCGCTTAATTAACTTTTAGTTGAGTTGGCAACGTAGCAACTGTACCCAAGGAATTAAAGAGGACATTTCACGAATCCAATACTTTTCTGCTGATTTCTGTTACACTTTAAATTAAATAGAGTTTTCTCATCAAAAACCGTTAAGTAGAAATAAAGGAAAGATAACGAAAGTTAGAACGCTATACATATATAAATAAAATAACAATTTGAATTTACTGTAGATTAGTTTTGTTTCTCATAGTTATATTTAAATTTAAACAAATGTAAAATTAGGGACTAGGTACCCGGAAAAACCTATGCACTGAAATCAAATTATTGTTAAATAACTACTAGTATCTGTATAAAGTTTTTCGAGATGTCATAAGTATGTGTGCTCTTAGAACATTGACATTGACATTTTACAAAGTATTTTGATTTTATTGTTACACCGTGTATCGTTGGTCTAATTCACGAAGCAATAATTTAAGGAACGCTGTCGATACAGCCATCAACAACATTTACACATGAAACTGCTAAGCATATACCAGCATAAAATCGAAAGTGAAACAGGTCTGGAGCATATAATCATTTCCAAGAATTCCCGGAATGCGGATGACCCGTTGGTCCCGCATTCGCCGGTTTTCTAATAATAAATTTCTTCGATAACTTTTGCTACGTTGCGCAAGTGATTCAGCCATGGACGTACTTGTTTGTTTATAGGCGACGAACTTAAACGTATTGATCTACTAATGTCAATTTAATAGATTTATTATTTCTAATTACACTAGAACCGATAATTATTTGAATTGATTCAACTTCTATTTGCAACAATTTAGTCGCGATGATACCTGAAGAATAGATTATTATTTATACGGTACTTCTATGGACAATGATTCTATTACCACTTGCGAATCTATTTATAATAAATTACATTTTGCTACCATTAAACCTTCAGGTATTAAGTAGCTCTATTAATCTATAATACCTTCTGCAAACAAATAAAATTTCTAAACTCCCTATGTATACTTAAATGGTACCGCATTGTTGTTATTTTTGGTTATTATTGGAGTAAAACCACCGCATTTGCAATACAATTACATAGAATGCACTATGAATGATAACTATTAAGTAACTTTTGGTTTAGATTGGAAGCAAATATTTTGTGTGGTTTTATTAATAACGACAGTTTCAGAAGTATACTTTTTTGTTTGTAGTCGACAAAACTATCTTTCGAGTGAATCAATCAAGTGAAAAATTAACAAACTTATTACCTTGAATTGCCGTTGAATAGATAGTTTGACTCTGTTCGAGGAAATAGCCGGTTTTCGGGACTTGAACGAGTCGCAACGACGCGCAACGAAAAATTCACCGGTTATTCGACCGACAAATCCCCGATTGGTTCATCGGTCGCGAAACAAAATGATGTCTATGCGTGCCCCGCACTATGAGAAGCGAGTAAATCGCGGTGCATTCTACAAAGGACTGCAGTTATATTTAGTTTTGGCGCGGTCGTGCACTCTCGTACATTTTCGGTCTTTTTGGAAAAGCTTCCGCCACGCTGCGTTCAAAATATACTCCTGGCTAGGGGTGAGTCTTCGCCTACTTGACGGTCCACGAAACGTGAGCAATTCGGAGATGTAACTTTTTCTCTTGGGAAAGGGTTCAACTGTTTGAATTCGCGAGATGGATCAGCCACTGTTCCAGTCTGCCAACTGTATACTTTGGAAGCATGGAGTTTTCCAAGTGCCAGTGTTTCAAGTGTTTTTGTAGTTTCTACCCTCCGATTTTGTTTTTTTTTCGCGAATTCACGTTGTCGTGTGATAATAATATTAATCTGGATCTTTATTTTTCTACTAATTTCTGATCTCTTAATAGACAAACGAGCTGATTCTAATGAAAATTTGAAGGTTTTCGGAAGGATATATTGAATAGCTACGAGTAAGCTACACGAAGACCATTTTGCATTGTTATAATATAAGTTATAACATCCGTCTTCCAATTGGTCTATTTGAGTATGACCGATTCCAACATCGTCGTTTCGAAGATATTGAAAGATCTTTAGACTAGGGTTCCATAACTCTCGCGATAGATTTTGTAATACAGATTTTTATGTTGATTCAATCGTTGGCTAACTATATTTTCTACACCTAATCAAATCAATAGATCTTTTTTACGTAGCACATTATAAACCGCTCGGATACTTTGAATATTGTATAATATGTATTGGTAGAAATTCAGAGAATTTTTAAGATAAATCAATGATCTTGTCATGTAGCATCCAATATATTTTTGACCCATATATTTCTGGTAAATTCTAATAAAGGTGATCTGGTTTTGGCAAAAATTATCCAAAAAGAAGAAAACTCAATTTCAATAGAGATCATATAATTTGTGGCGTATAAAACATTTTAAATAAAAATCGCCTTATCTGATACTTACATGTATGTTTTTTACTAACACTATTGATCAATTAAATTTAAAAGCATACTTATAAAACGGTCTTTTAGAATTTTGATAGTAAATCTTTTAGTAAATCTTATTTGTCTTCCCTATTGAAACTTGTCCTATTACAATCAATTTAAACATTCTTTCAATTACGATGCCTTCGATGAGAAGAGAATTTTGTAGAAATCCTACGTAAACATGATACAAAATACTTTGACCAAAAACGCGAGGCATTCCATACGATGACTGTATTTCATACATTCATATATCAGAAACGAAGGCCGAATGATGGTAACACCTATAGGGAAGAGTTATTCAGAATGATGACTTTAACAACATATTTCAAAGCCATCAAAATCGTTGAGAAGATGCAGGTACTTTTCCCCGTTTCTGAAATATTTTATATTTTTTCAAGGTCGTCGAGGTTCGACCGACAGTTTCCCGTATTGTCCCAGTTACTTGTAAGTTAAAACAAGGTGATGAAAAAGTTCCATTAAGATCTGAAGGAAGGACCGTCTTCTCCGAGTTCGCCATAAATACTATATTTACCGGTAGATATTTATCGATATTAATTGCAAATATTTTACGAAAATAATGTTGGGGTTACGGAAACCTCCACGGTACCACTAGAGGGTGAATGTAAGATGCGATTAGTTTTAAATAATAGCTAATACGCGAACATGTGAGAAATTATTGAATAAATAATATCTTAAAGCTAATCAAGTAGGTTGTAAAGTAAGCAGATTATTCCAAAGAAGCTAATATGTATCTGTTAAATCGATGCGATCGAATATTTTGATAGATTAGTGATGGAGAAAACCGATTATAGTAAATGGGTGAGTCATTAGCGTAATTGCTTCGTGAATATGAACTTCCAGAAGTTGTTCTGTTTGGTTAGAATTTTGTTCTCACCGGAGAAAGTGTTTTCTCTTGTTTCTTGAGGCATGATCATCGTGGAACCTACCTATACATATTCCGGCAGAGAAACAGAGAGTACACCGCATGTCAAACGAGAGAGCAGCCACGGATCTAATTCGGCGCGTTTGGTTTGATTAACCGATCGATTGTATTATTACAGTATCTTGTACTCTGTTTCGTTTATTATTCCTATTACCCGAAAAACAATTGTGGATTCCTCATTATACAGTGGGGAGCAAAACTGAATCAACACTTTTAAAACGATGTAACTTTTAAAACTGGTTTAGATGACTTGAATTTTTCTGTAAATGTTAGAGTGAAATATTTTACTACAATGATTGAAATACTTTATTTTAAATGTTTTTATTACTTGGAATAAAAAGAATATAAAAGAAACTGTTGTTTTTCACTTTTTTACTTAAATCTAGAATGAAAGTTTAAAAAATGCATTTGGTACTTCTCGGTAACTTATATACATGTGAAATTCGTGAAAAACTGCGATTTTATCATTAAGTTTTATATAAAAAGGTATTACACGGTTTAAAATAAATAGTTGCTGAGATATTAACCGAGTAATTATCAATACTGACCGCTCGTAAATAAAGTTGTCTTACTACGTTGTGCTAACAGTCACATTGATTAACGGCCTTTTCTAATATAACATAATTTATTTTTGCTAATATTTCAGTAACTATTTATTGTAGACCCTATTCGGTATAATTATTTTATGTAGAATTCAAAGCTTTATTCGAAATTAGGAAGAAATAAAAATCATTGTATTTAAAAAGTTGAAAATGACCTTCATTCATATCTTTATAAAAAAGCAAATAATTAAAATTGATGTGAGAATTATATGTTATTAGATATTCTTTCTTTTTCGAGACTCATCCTGTATATGAATATATCTCACAGGATTTCTGAACATTTTTAAAATTGTTAATTTTACAAGCTTTCAAAATAAAGTGTTAATCTTTCTTTATGAAATGGTAATGATACGTATTTTTGTGGTTTCCGTTGCACAATGATATTGCATAGAATTCTTCCAATAATCGACATAGAGTAAATTTTCACTATATGAGATAGTTGCAGTAGGATAACAGACAACAGAACACTTTCCCAGAACATACCGGGAAACGTTGGAGATCACAACCCAATTTGGAGTACCCTTCTTCCAGTTTTTTAATTGGTTAGGTGATCTATTCAAAAGTTCGTTAGATCGGTAAGCAATGAACTGCAACGTGAACAGAGTCCACTATATTAACTGGAACACTACCAGGTACCCACCAATCAGTGTGTCTTTGATCTCGTGATGAAGCCAGCTGCAATGTTTTGGACAATTCTTCGAAAAGGGCATGGCTTACAACCGAAAGATTCAACAGTAAGAACTCTATTTGGCAAGTTGATCTAAATAAAAATGGATATCGTGTAGGAACTTTCTCTGTTGTTGGCATCTTTTTATGTTGTACCTGTGTAGAGTTTGTGTCTTCATATCAAATCTTGCGATGTTTTGTTTTAAGCATGTTGCTATTGTACAGTGAGAGTTAACTAGCGAATTAGGATGATTTGTGAGATTTATTCTGTAGTTTTCTTAAAAACGTGGCACCTTTGCTTAAACAGAGGAGACTTGTTCTCCCGAATTTCTTTGTTCTTGAATCGGTTAGAGTTATCACAAACTGCAAACAATTACAAATTGCGACAATTGCAAGTTTCCACAACTTTCAACCAATAACCGGAAGACATCTGGAGATTCTGACATTTTTCAATGCCTGCGACTTCTCCCTATATCAACTGTTTCGGCGAAATTTACAAAAAATATTTTTGACATTATCTAGTAAACTAGACCCTCTCACATTTTGACAAAATGCAAATCTTTGGTGAAATTAAACAAAGTTATGCCTCTTGAAAAGGTGTATGAATATCTTTTTGGTATACTCTACATAGGTTCTTACTACTATAATCCATCAAACACCAAAGTACAACGAATATGTTATAACATAATGAAAAGATTAATACAGAATAGAATTCGATTAGTATTTAATAAAATCCTATCTCGTATTTAATCTTGTAATGAATGTTTAATAAGACATGTATGAAAATTATTCATCCCTGAATATTTTTGAAATATAAGTATTGGGCATACGTTCGATTAATATACATTGTAATATTATACACGCCAATATTTAAAAAAAACGGAGAATGTTACTAAATTATAGTATACAAACAACACATAACATTTTACACGAAAGATGCACTAATTCTATTCTTTCGTGACTAACCGAGAGAAATCATTGCAAAGGGAATACACTTATTGTTCGAATATTTTTTTGAATAACTGTACTTCGTTGCAAGATGAAGCAATAACAACGATTTCTATTTACATAAGAAAAATGTGGAAATTCTAAAATATGTTGTAAACATGAACCACTCTGTGATCCATCATGAGTGATTTTTTAAATTTCGAATGGTTCAATGTGTTGCTTGAGAGAGGAGTGGTACGTGTCAAATCTGTATGTCGTGGAGTTGTTTTGAATATCAGCACTGTGTTGTGTTGACACGGAAGCGAAGGCTGAACCCTAATTAAATGTGTTAAAAGCTAGTTAAACAATAACGTCAGGAGAGTTGCCGATTGAAAACGAGAAACAGGAGGATTACTTCATGGCGGTCGTTTCGTTCTGCGTCGAGACCGCGTGCAATGCAGGTAGATTGTTGATATCGATCCAGTGGATCAAGTTAATACGACTGTGCGGTGCAACAATCGGCCATGCTTTAGTTTTAGTAAGGATTACGACGAAACTGTATCGATTACGGGTAAGCGAGCTAATTGTCGGACGCGTTTTGCGCTCTCGTTAAGCAATCGATGTAAATCTTGCATTAACAGGTATCAGAGAAAATGGTATCGAATAAATTGTTTTTAACAAATTCAAGTTGCTACTGAAGTGATATGTTGATAAACAAATTATGACATAATGTACAGAATGAATCACGCAACTTGTACACGTCAAATAATCTTTACATTGTGCGTTTTATGAAAAATTGTTCTATATAAAAGTTACATGGTTTCAATGGAAGCAAAGTTACGTTGTATAAATCGACTTTTCTTGTATGTGGAAAGTTTTCCGAGTTTTCTAGGTCAATGTTTTTTTCCTTCTTTCTTTTAATGGAATTTAGGTTTAGGACCACTAGGTTGAGGAACAACTTAGTGGTTTTAATTATAATTCAATGAATAGTAAAATCTTGTTAAATTAAGAAGATTTGATAAAACAGTACAATTGTGTAGACGAACTAGCAATAAAAAGACAATTTTTTATTTGGAACTTTGTATATATTATCACCTGCTATACATATTACCTACTATACGTATTCACATTTCATGTCCATCACAACTGCCAAAGAGGAACAAATTAGTAATTTATGCTGTACTATACCTATTTTTATTGATTATTCACTTTTCCATGTAAACGTGAACTAGTTCTTCTGCTTATTCTTAGTACCAATGGTATACTTCCACAAATTACATCTTTCTCGTATTTATTGCAGCGTATAGTATGTCAAATCATCCACGTATATTTGTCTTTAACTGCGCTTATGTTAGGTTCATAAATCAGTATATCTAACTATATAGTAAATTAATACGTTACAATTTTCTTTTACAACCATATTTTGTAAATTATTCCATAACAATTTTTTGAGTAGAAAAATTGTGTAGCTTTTTTATAAATAGACGAGTTAGCAATTTTTAATTACAACGGGTTTGTGTTTTTAGCATGTATTTATTTAATGATTATTTGGAGATTACATATGACTACTATCTTATACTATCTCTTAAAACTATCTTAGAATTATATTAAAATTGGAATAAAAATTATCGCTGCACTTTGCTCTCTCTCTCTCTCTCCCTCTCTCTCTCTCTCTCTCTCTCTCTCTCTCTCTCTTTCTTCTGCCTTTCCCATTTCCTTGCCGCTCTGCGCATCTTTTTACAGAATTTATTGCATCTTCCTACATTCCGCAAACATTACTATTATTTACTAGGTAATTTAATGCAATTACGTTTTCTATCATCCCACTTTCCCTTTCGAATCCCGTTTGATTCTCCAGGATTATCTTTCTTCCTTCCACCTCTGCTTCTAGTCTTTTTTCCTAAAATCATTGTATACAAATATTTTGTACATTGAATTCAGAAGCATCATTCCTCAGTAGCATTCCTCTTTTTTCCGTCTCCCTTCTTCTTTATTGTCATTAATATACCCCCTTTCCAGTTCTCGGTCCACACTTCTCACTTTCATACTTTATCACATATTTCCCATACTTTCTTTTAGCTTCTTCCTCCGGAATTTCTATACTTCGTTTTATAGCCCGTCCTCTCCTGCTTTCATCTGTTTTTTTCCTCTTCAATCTTCTTATATCTTCCTCTACTTTCCCTGTTTCTATCCTATCCTCCCTCCCCATTTTTTTATTTTCCAATGTCCTGTTATCACTTATCTTTCTACTTCTCCTAATAACTTCTTAAAGTATACTTTTCATTGTCCTTTTCTTATATTTTCATTCTTTCTCCCCTTCTACCTAGATGTTCATGTGCCTTTCTATTTTGTTCTTCTTTCCTCCTATCTTAGGTCGTCCTCTGTTCTTTCTTTCTTCCCTATTAGTTTTCTTTTTCTCTCCACCACTCCTCTTTTCTGTTCCATTGTTTTTAGTTTCGCTATGTACCATTCCCCTCTTCCTTCCTTTCGCCTTTTCTTATTTTCTCTATACATATTTGTTTCGCTTCCTATCTCTTATAATATTCTCTCTGCCTCCTCATTTCCGCCCCCCTTTTTGTTTTGTCTTCATACCATTCCTTTTACCTTCCCTTCTCCAATTTCCATCTTTGTTAATCTCTCACATAAATCTCCTTCCTCTTTTTTCTGTACTTTCAAAATCCTTTTCCTTATTACCTAATTTTTCTATCCTCTTTTTCATCATTTTCTTCTCTGCGACCATCTCCTCTCTCTTCTTTTCTATCTCTCCTTTTAGCTTCTTCATCTCCTCCATTATTCCTTTTCTTTCTTTTTCAAATTCTTTTTTACGTTCTTCTAGTTTTTCCATTACATCTCTTATCTCTGCCAAATCCTCTCTTAGTTCTTCCCTTATGGCTACCTTCATCTCTTCTCTAATTATCCCCCCTTTTTTCCTTATCTTTTCCTTAATTCTTTTAGTTGATGGTGTCTCTATTGTCCGGCTTTGTTTAAATGTCCCTTTCTCTTCCTTCCTTCTACCTATGTCTTTCCCTCCCCCTCACTCTTCTTTCTCCCCTCTCTTCATAATCTTTCCGTGCACACTGTATTCCCCGTATTCCTTTTCTTTTTATCATTTCTACCTTACCGACTTCCCTACTTTATCTACCTTTACCTTCCCTCTAGATGTCTCACTTTCCTTCTCTGTCTTACCTTCGCTCCTTGCTGTGTTTCTCACCTGACACACCTAAACTCACTTTCTTTTTCTCTCTCTCCTTTTCCCTTACTCCGTATTATGTACCTTCTTCTTTTTTCTCTCTTCCTTTTCTCCTCTCCTACTCCACTTTCTTTTCTACTTTTTCCTTTTTTTCTTCTGATTATTTCCCTTTTTTCCAGTTTCAATTATGAGCACAGCAACAATTCATGTCTGTCTACTGAATTCCATGTGTTTCTACTAAATATTAATTTAGTTTAATTTTTGTATCCACGCATTTGGATAATAAATATACTAAATAATTATTTTTCTATTAGATTTTTATCTATAATAAATGAAATTTAAAAGTTGCCACATAACTTCTCACTTCTCGTGTAAATCAATTTCTGTGAGTAACAGTAAATAATGTCAAATTCCAAACTGGGCGAACATTCACCATTATCTTGCAGCAGCTATATTGCGAAAGCAAAAATAATAATAAGCTACTAAAGCAGCGAGCAACAGGGAACAAAATGTTCCGTACGTTGGAAATTATTTATTTCAGCGGCATTTTTTAATTTCGTCTATTTCAGTACTTTTTTTGCTCAAATAGTTTTACTTTATCATTAAGACGAAAGTTTCATCGACGGAGATGGGAAGAGCAATATAGTTGTCGTTGCCAGTTCCTAAAGACCACGTCCATTAGGAGGTAGACTCGAGTTTTTAAGAATTCCGAGCGACGGTGTAATTATTATTATAATAATATTAAGTGGTGGTATTTTAATCGAAGCCCTAAAGAGTATTGTGTTTGATATATTAGGGCTGAAGTTGACCACATCACGTCAGATTTTCTTTTTTTAAGATTTTATTTTTTCAGCACCTGTAACGAGTGAAGTAGATTATAATTTGTGCCTCAAGTAGATATGGCGCCCTGCTGTTCTTGAACGCCCCTCTAACCTAAATTGTGGGTGTAGCCACGTTGTGCCGCCATTATGCGTTCTTATTTGTACTATAATATAATTTAACATAATTGTTATAGTTGTTGACAATCGACAACTATAAAATAGTAAAATAGTCAAAATTAGAAAACGCCGGTAAAGTCAATAATTAGCCAGATACTGTTCTGTAAAAAATTGCAAAATTGTTTAATAAAGGACCTTTTGTCACCTGATTTAGTATTTAGTCAGCGAACACCCTCAAAAGGAACACGTTCTGCTTTTGGAAGGTTTGAACAGGCGAGCGCGCTACTTTCAGGCAACAGCGAGAACGGGTGGTCGTGCTAAAAGAGAATAATAGGACGGCCGAGAAAAGCGAACGTCGCCTGAAAATACACGGTCACTTTGAGGATTGACTCATGCAATAATTTATATTGCTACGTCGCTCCCCTTTCCCTTTCGCGCTCTCGCTTTCTCTCTCTCTTTTTCTCGTCGCGTCTCTCTTCCTCTCCAGCTTTCTTTATTTCCCCTTGTCCGCTCTTTCTCTCCGTATGCACCGACTATATTTAAGTGCACCACACCGCGCTTATGAGACAGAACGTTCCTTATGGGTTACTGTCCTCGCCTCCGACTCCCCCTTCGACCAAGTAAACGCCTTTACGCCATTTATATACCCTGCACAGGGCACAGAGGCGTCATATACGCGGCTATGCACGCGCACCTCGTGCCGCATCAATGTGCGCGGACGCGAACGCGGTGGTTTCAACTACATTTTTATTATTTTTGTCTGCCAGTTTTTTCTCCACTTTCCTTCTTTTTCTCGTTGTGGAGAAGGTCGGCGAGGTGCGGGGTTGCCGTTGTTAACTGAATCCGGTGTAATTAGATGCTACTAATTGCGCAGAGCGCAAGTTTAATTAAGCGGACCGAGATAACCTGCGCAACCGCTACTACTCTTTCGCTTTTAACGTATAATCGGGGAATTCCTGTTGTCCCGAACGAGTTTCTTTCCAAGGTGTCTGGAACTAATGGACGCGATTGGATTTATGCGCAGTAGAACCCCCCTTATCGGAATCACCATTATTCGAATGCCCTAACATCCGACGTTTTGTTATCTTAATAGGGCCTCCTAGCAATCAGGGCTTCCTTCTTACTTACAAACTCAAGGCAAGAAGGTGGCATAGCTGAGACTTCGTGGACGAGGATTAATTCCAGTGTTAAGAATATTTTCTTGAAACAATTCCATATACACTCGTGGACAAACTAGGGACTAACTTCGCTCGAACGGAAAGTCAAGCAAAATTAACTTAACAAACTTAACGTGTTAATATTGTTTTCTATAATTTATAACTTTTTAATTACGTTGCTGCCGTTCGTAAGATTTGTGATATTTGAACAATTTCGTTGGTAGTTTAACCACAAAACGAACACAATATCTTTAAGAAGATGCGACATTGAAAAGTTAAGACGATAAGACATAGGTTACATAAATTACAGGAAATTACAGCAAAGCGTGAATTTTGATGATAATCTTAGGTTGCTGCATAAATTCTATTAACTTCGTGCATATAAATGGTCAAGCTTAGGTCGTCTGTTAACCTAGGAAATTTCAATGTAACCACAAATGTATGATATAAAAAGAAATATCGAAAATAATTGACATCATCTGATTCCTCTCAGATTTGACAAGATAAACCTTCTATCTTGATAAGAAAAACCAAACTTTATTCTTGATATTATTCTTGGTATGCTATATACATTTGTACGTATTTCTGGAATTGAACATCTGTGAAACATTTTAAATTGGGCACACTTTGAAGAATTTCGAGGTCGCAAGAACTGTAATAAATTCTGCTTTTACTAATAAATTCGTGAATCATTTATAGATAAAGATCAACAGAACTTCCAGACAGTTTAGAAGAATCTCAAAAATATACAGTTTAATGTCAGTATGAACAATATAACGTATTCTTGCGGACAGAACTGTAGTAGCCCCAGAATCAAACGAATTAAATTTAATTTTATACACGCGAATGTCCTACTTAAACTGAACTTTAGCGATGTTACAATACCGACATTCGACACGCGTATGTAGTAATGATTATGCTGCAAATCTTTGCGAGAAGTAAAAACTGCCTGCGTCGATTGTATGAAAAGAATTTTATTCTTTCCTTAATAATTTCAGTTTAACAAAAATAATATATCGATATTCCCAAATTCTTGTATTCTTTCTACTGTTTAAAATTCCGTTTGTTCGACTTTATCGTAAGAGCTTACAAGTTTTCAGACTAATTATGATAAATGATTTTATTACAGACACTCTTGCTCTATTATATCGTCATCAAGTACCGGATAATAATTAATTTAATAGCAGTCGCTTCGCATCATTGGATGTCAGATCGTTGAAATCTTACTGGAGACGAACGTGGGTGTATGAATTGCATCCATTCTTGTTTAGTTTATAAACGAGTCAAATAATTGCAAACTGCAGTTGACTATTACTAGACTGCGGCTCTATTATATTTTCACCACACGTAACTTTCTAATTGGAAACCTGAAATTGTTCTCGGTTATGATATTTTCATGAATAATCCGCTACTATACACAAACTATATTTACTCTTTTATCAGTGTTCAATCATTGTTCAACGATTATTATAACAATTGTGTCAGGTTAAGTTTGTTACCGAAGAAAGGCAAATGAAAAGCTTATTTATTGAATTTGTTTGATAATTAAAACAAACGAATTTTTCTAGTAAAATTAAATATTTTTATCACTTGACAATAAATTTTCATTGAAATGCAGTCATTTGAAATAGCCACAGTCGTTGAACGCATAAGTCGCGAAAACGCATAAATGAAGTAAAATTAAAGCAGACAAATTTTGTGCTTAGTTTTTATGAAAAATTTGTATTTCTTTCAATGCGAAGTGTTAGTACATGTATTTAAAACAATGTTCGTATTGTAAATTTGACAGTAACTGAACACGTTAATTATTACCCTCGTTTGAAGCTTCGTTTGAACGCAAGATTCAAATACGTATTTGCAATTTTTTTCTTATTTGAACCAATATTTATAAAGTGCTTCCATAAACAATCCCGATTTATTCATTTTAGGGGAACCGCAGAAAATTTTATGTTCACGCTTTCAACTCTTTCACTTGCATTATACGAGCTTTGAAATTTATTTTCCTTAATGCTTCTGGGAAATTGTTCATAACATTTTTTGAAGCAATATTTACTGATGCATTTACATTTTTTCCACCCACTGTTACATTTTTATATCCAATATAGCTTCTACTTTGCGTGGCATTTCCTTTTTTTTATATTCCTTTCCCATTTATCAATTCTAATCAAACATTCTTTACCTTTATTAAGATTATTGTTAGAACTTGTATCACTGTCGCTTAATGTTACACCGTTGCGCTTAAGGTTATGTACACCAACTAACGATAATTATTTATAAAAGGGCGTTCCTCACCGATTTTTATGACCTTGAAATCTGTTATCATCAGTCCGAACAACTTTTTGTCAAAATCTCGTAGACACGTGATTTAAAAAGAACAAACTGACACGTATTGTTCAGTATTTCGAGCGGGGTATTTCAAGTATTTCAAGTGGCACTACTAGTTTTTTAATGCGTTGACGTCTTCAAGGTTGCTTCAAGGTCATCCTTCTTTTTTTATCATAAACCTATATTTTTTATTTCGGAATCATATTCTATGTAAAAAAATGCACAATTTTTGTTTGAAACATTTTTGGAGGTTCAATATTTGTTAAGACATTTAGCTGATTTCTCTTGTTTATGTCGTGGATAATTTTCCTTCTTTATTCAAATGACGTTACTTTCTTCCGAAAAGTGTTTTATTTCATTTAAAGAACATCATGTTACAAAAAAAATGTGTCAAACAAAATTGTGCATTTTTCTATGTAGACTGTGATTGGAAATTAAGATCAACAACTTGTTGACCTTGAAGTAACCTTAAACAAGCCCACGCACTAAAGAAACTAGTAGTGTCGTTTGACTTCCTACTCAAAATACTAAAGAATATGTGTCAGTTTTTTTTTTAAATCACGTGTCTACGAGATTTTTTACAATCTCAACCTGAATGTGGCACCCTGTATACGTATGTTATTGTCGCACGAACATCATTTGCGAGATATTTACAAAGACAGTTCTATATCTGAGTTAGCCTCGGGTAAATTTTCTATAAAAAAGGTGTTGCTACTATTACGTTAACTTCGCTTATACGGCCGACTCTCTCCGCCTCCTCACATTACTAACCCATACCTAACCCAGATCAACTTCATAAACAAGTCCATATAGATTAGGTCTGGGTCTGGTTTAGGTCAGGGTTTCGTCTGGGTTAGGAACGCCCGGAGCGGGGAGAGGGTAGCCGTTAGACCGACACGACCATACTTGCAAAAGTCTATGCGATATGCGGATTTCTTGTCGCCCTATATGTATAAGCAACTATGCATAGCACCTGTATAACATATTTGAAAGCCGTTGAAAGCGGTGACTGTGCAAGCTTCCGACAACTTCACCAAGTATAAAATATGAAACTTTACCCTGAATTCATAAAAATTATTATACAGAAGAAATACGTATTCTACAGCGTGTTCCATTTAAAGTAACGCACTCAATTATCACCTAAGCTATAATTTATTTTTAAAAATGTGCCAAATGAACATTACTGTGTTTCGAGGGAGGCATCTTACAATGGTCGCAAATTTTTGTTGGGTGGTTCTGCTTCTGAGATTTGAAAAAGACCTTAATTTTTTAATAAAACTGTAAACGGATTATGCATTTCAAGTTCATTTCACTGATCTATAACACATTGATTTTAAAAAGTCGTTCAAGATTATTTATAGAGATTAGGTTGGGGAAAAAGAAATCCATTATTTTTACGTTTATTTTAAGATTTTGTTTTATAATTTGTTACCATTTTCAAGGTAACTTTATAATGCTTCTCTCATAAACATCCTGGTCCCTATTGGCGAAAAACTCGACTGAGCGATTTTCGCTATCTTCTCCTGATGCCAATTTCCTATCGCTAAGGAAGTTTTGCAATGTTAAAAAAGATGGTAATCGCTTGGTGCCAGGTCCAGACTATAAGGAGGATGCATCAAAAGCTCGTCCAAGCTTGTCCTGATGGAACACGACACCTCTCCTGTTGGCCAATTCTGGTCGCTCCTGGTCAATCGCTCGCTTCAAACGGTCCTATTGTTGATAGTAGAGGTCCGAATTTAGTGTTTGGCCATTTGGAGCAGCTCATAGTAAATGATGTGCTTCAATTTCTTGGTGCATACTTTTACAATATTATAACTAATACAGTATTATAAATAAGACATTTCACACGTTTTACAGAAGTAACCGAAGAACTAACCATAAAATCCAAGTAATTCTGTTCAGGAATGATAATTAAAACATGTAATTTCAAATTCCGGGCTTGTTAACTACTAGATGTGAAATTTTATGTTTTACTTCTAATAAACTTTTACCGTGGATCAATTTGGTGATTCATTTATCTTGTTTTATCGACAAATATTTTTCAACAGTTACTGTTCTCTAATCGAGATTCTCTTCATTTCATCAAAGTCTTTCTCGATTGTCAAATTTTTGATAAATACACTGCGAATTTTACGCATTCCTGATGAAATTAACTGGGTGAAAAACCAATCGATGAAGATAATGGAACAATTTAAGAATATTCTCGTCTTCTCCTTAATGTATCTGAATTATTGAAAGAAGAAATATACATTTTGTTTTAGTTTCTTATAATTGAGTTACAACATTTTTATTTTGCATAAAGATTCGAAATTTATCGATGAATACTTATATAAAAAACATTGTTTCTGCTTCGAAATATTTGAAAAATGTTATTCGTTGTCTACTAATTATCGTTTACAAAGAACAGCCATACAACTATTACTATCATGTCGTTGTGTCCAAGTTGGAGAGGATGTTATTTTATAGGGACGATCGCAGATGTGTGTTTGTAACGTTTGTAGAAACATATGCGGTCCAGTTTCATCAGTTTCGGGAAGTCAGTGATGTTTCCGGAAACGCGAAATAAAATTCTCTCTGTAAATGCGCTCCTTACCGAGAAACGACTTCACACGAAGTTTATTTCTGACATCGGACACACCAGCTAAGTTACCGAACAGATAGTGACTTCGAACGATCTGTGGCACAAGCAATGCAACGGCATTGGTACATGGCACCGCGCCGGCGAAAAGTTTTCTGATCATTTGGCAAGTTCAGTACAACTTTGTTATTATGTGACCTTTTTTTCTGGCACGTAGCCAATATTTTTGAAGACATCTATCAAAATTGATATTCTCTAAATCTTTTTTTTACTCGTATAACGATTTATATTCATGACAGAATCATATTCTATAATCAAAAATTGATCTGTTTTGTTATTCATACGTTCGTTTTAACAAACACTAAGGCGAAAAACTATTACTATCCGACTTGTGTGAAATATAAAAATAATATTATTCAAATATTGGGTGCACGAAAAGGTAAATTAAAATCTGATTACCCTAATGCTATTAACATAAATCAATGAAAATAGCTTTCGTATGACACGGAGAGGTCACCAGGCCAGACGCTAACTTTTTGGTGAAATTTCACACAGTGGTGGAGCTTGTGAATTTACATATGGTGATACCCGGTTTTTGAGATATTTAATGTTAAAGTGCGACGGAGGGGTGGGGGGGGGGGGGTGATTTCAGAGTTGCAAACCTATGCGAAAACTCACTTATTCCCATTTCTAAAGTTCCCTCTCTACTATTCCCCCACGATTTGTGAACACTACTCTAGTATGCCTGAACGCGAGGCGGCACAGCGGCTTATCTTTCTGGCTTTGTTGCTAACAAATTTAACATTAAATATTTCAAAGATTATAAGCCGTGTGCATCCAAAACCGTGCAAAATCTCATCAAGAAGTAAGCGTCAGGCGTGGGGACATCTCCTTGTAAGTATAGAACTTCCATTACGAAATTCCGCCACAAATTCCCTTTGTTCTTTTCATTCTTTTTTCTGAGAACATTATTTCTTCGTTCCTGGAATCTACATCTTTACGTTCGCAACTTTGTACACGCAGAAGTGATATAGGTATACGAGTTGTAGGGTATGGAATAGAGCATACGCTGATATAATTAACCCTTTCAGTGCCGGGCGAAAAAGTGGTGCCTATGCGAGAATAACCGGTCGAATTTCACGATTTTACTAGGGTTTGGGAAAATGCTCATAAAAACCAAACCAGAAACAATATTTACATAATTCAAAAAGCAGTATATTAAGGACGAAATAGAGAACAAAACAATGACACTAGTTTTTCTACATTCATTGAAAATTATATAAATAACAAAGGTATAAGTGATAAAAAAAAAGAAAAATTGAGTTCTCTGTTTCAAAACGTAATTGCACATAGGAAAAGCCATCTATTTATCATAATCTCATATAGAACATTTATTACAAAGTATATACTTTGCATTTCAGATATATTTTGTAACAAGATAAATAATATTACATAACAAACATAAAAAATAACTCGAAGGTACATGGTAAGCGCCGGACGGATTATATCTTCCGAA
>CM052168.1:422675-435041 GCA_028455555.1 Augochlorella aurata | reverse complement strand
CAAAGTATATACTTTGTATTTCAGATATATTTTGTAACAAGATAAATAATATTACATAACAAACATAAAAAATAACTCGAAGGTACATGGTAAGCGCCGGACGGATTATATCTTCCGAAATACGTAATTGTTATAGGTAATATATATTTTAATATATATGATATTTTAATTCTCTCCTAATGAAATTAGACTATTTATAACGTATTATAAATTTATTTTGAGATAGAGTTCCCCCGCAATGCGAATAGTAAAGCGCTATAAGGCGCGGGCCGATATAACGGCTCCGGCACTTTTCGCCAGTGCAACAAGAGCCGATATATCGGCCTCCGGCACTAAGAGGGTTAACTTGTTTGTATATTGTTTTTTTTTATCGACATTTGAAGATCACTTTGAATGTTTTAATCATAGTGTATAAATTTTGACTCGACTAGCGGAAAGAGCATATAAAACTGAAGAAATAACTATAAGACAACATGGGTCTAAACCAGTGTAGGCATACATAAAATTTAACTACGTGCGGCGACGCATCCATAGGACAACATTTTCTGCATCGTTTACATTGAACATAAATTAATCAGTATCACGGTAAGTATTGGATTTCAGATCCATATTGTCTTATAGTTTTTTAATTAGTTTTACGTACTCTTGCTAGTAGTAGTGGAATCAAATATTATATTTAGTATATATATGAGTAATTTTTTATATTAGTTAATTTTTCAGCATATGCGCCATTCTATAAACTGCAACTTTTGTTTGAAATATTTTTTTATAGAAGAAACGGTTTTGTAGAGGTAGCAGATCTTGGTGGACTACCCTGTGTACATACATGTAAACAGCTTTGCCGTTAAGTACTAAATAAATAAATAAGTCAGATATGATCTTCATTTCATCTGCAGTGATTTCCTTTCCTTTCCTTCCCATGTTCGCATTGACGAAAATTCACGGACTAAAGTGATCAACAGGACGATTTCCCCCAATTGTTTCCCCAATTTATTTTCCCCAATATTTATCTATATATTTTTATATTTTATTTTTTATTTCTATATAACTTTTTATTTGCTACGCTTTCTTCATTTTGACCATATAGCTTTACTTTTGTGTATAAGCAAACACGACATTGTAAATAAACATTGTAAAAAAAAAAGATTAACTCGTTGACAACCACATCACAGACCGAAAAAGCTTAGTTAGGAATTATAGCAGTTGTCAAAATTTTTTAGATTGTTCAGATTTTTCAAATTCAAGAGAATATATAGATGAACAAGATCTAACAATAATTTCATTGTTTTTTACAAGTAATTTTCTAATTGACGGTGGAAACTTTCCTCCAATTTTAATTTTTGTAAAATAACGTACGAAAATGGGAATTTGCATAAAGACCCACAATCTAGTAATAACATATTTTCGCTAAATCTGCTAAGATAATAATGTCATATATAGAGTAATGCAGCCGATTACTTTAGGGCATAGCTGCTTAACAGCTTGCCCATACGGGCAGCGATTTTCAACCCAGGGCAAACACCTGTCGGTGGGCTCTGGCCACACCCTTTAGGGCAACGGTGCCCCTTTCTTAGCTCTTCGTGGGACTTCCCACCAGTAAAAAAAGTTAAAAGTTGTAAACAAAAGTATACGTAACAGACACGATTACTGTGATACCGTTGTGGAATGAATAAGCAATATTTACATATTCTTTCTTTTGTTTATAAGAACCGCGTTTAATATTTAAGACCGTTGAAGCTAATAATATCAATTAGTAGACAGCGGACCTTTATGCATTTACGTTATGCGCAGATTTTTCAGATGCAAGAGAACGAATAAATTAACAAAATCACATAAAGACAAAGATCCAGAATATCCGATTGCGAAGGTGAACAGCGAAGAAGAGCAGTCTTCTAAGAAGATCGAGGCGCAAACACAAACACCGCGATGGAAACACGCGCGCGGTATGTTTACCGCACACGAATCCAAGAATCCAGATTACCCCGATACCGTGGATTCCAATGCTGGAGAATAGAAAGAGGAAAAAAGAAATTTATCCAACAAATTTCCCTGCTATTACACAAGGACCCTATCGTTATCTCGGTATTATTTTCTTATCTAACCCTTCACCATTTCCGCATCGCGAAACACCTCGAAGGAAAACGCTTTCTTCTGCCGACTGCATTTTTCTGGCGCGGTTATTGCAGGTTTTACGTCGTGCCGTTTTATTGGATACGTCACGTATTATCGCACACACGTCCGCACACGTGGACACGGCTTACGGACACGTTTGCAAAGGGTCTACCTGGCCGCGGTGCTGCGGTAACCACCTTGGGCTTCGAATATTTGCCATTGGCTGCTGTGCCGTGGTGTTCGTCGGAACCGGTTAAATATTTGATCGGTATACTTCTTTCAATGCCACAGGATTTAGATAGTGGACGTTGATAAAAATAACCACCGAGCATGTACCAGCAAACAGTAACATTTTACATTCGATGTTTGACGGGTTATCGTATCCTAAATTTCGGTTTCTCAAGAAATCGTCGATAGGGTGAATATATCCATTACTACGGCATCACGCGATCGATCGTTCAATTAATTTTAGTATTTATCCTAATTTATTATGAAATATCAATATATTTGAATATTTTTTTTTTAAGAATGATGTGCTCTGGATAATAATCAAGATTGATGGCCCTAAAAACACAGTACCACGTAAGGAGATATTAAAAAATAAAATCGATTACATGTTGTATATATTACTGTTGACTAAAGTGTCCTGCATTAATTATTGCGTAACCATTACTCATTACATTTCGAATGAATAAACCTTGTGTTAGTCTATTAGTTTACTAGATAATGAGTTTAGTTTACTAGATAAAAAATGATGTTTATTCAACTTCTTTATCTAAGGCTATAACGAAAATTTAAAAAATGCATTTTCTAGATCTCGGTAGCTTATATGTATACATGACGATTGAAATTCGTGAAAAACTGTGATTTTGTTGATCTTTAATTGTTTACAGCACATTTAAAGGTGAATCGATGAAATTTTCAACATGAGATAAGTTACTGAGATTTAAAAAATGCATTTTTTAAATTTTCGTAAGGGACTCAGATAAACAAGTGGAGAAAAAATCTTTTATCATGCCAAGCAATTGCAATTCTTTAAGAGATATTTCTAGTCATTGTCTAGTAAACTAAACCCCTCTATCATCTGAGAAAATTTAGATCGCTTGATCTAATTATAAAAAGGTTATTCCATTTTAAAAGGTGTTCGAATACTTTGTACATCGACTATAAAGACATCCTTCTAATAAATATTTAATTAGGTAATATTCCTTACCTTTGGTTTCGAGCTATTTTAATTTAAAAGCATGGTAAACTCCGTTTCGTTTTTCAGTTCTTCTACCTTTTCATTTCTTAAAATGCCACTATTTTAAGTTTTTTATTCTATACAATTTATTTTCAATGTGAAATAACAATGGGAACGAAACAACAAAATTGCGTTCATCAAATCATGGTACGAATGCTTCCGTAGACTGATGTTATGCAGCACGAAGATTAAAAATTTAAATATTTTCTTTATTCATAACTCAACTGGTTTGAAATATGGTGTACAATTAAACTTTATACGTGCGCATGACATATGTATTTTGGGGCGCGTTTAACCAATAATATGAAATGTTTATGTTCAAAAAATGATCCATCGGATATTTTTGCATACATAGTATACTGATAACAAATATCAAGCCTCATTTGTATCTTTCACTCGTACCGTAGAAACAATAGAATTGAACTACGCCAATATGCTTTTGTTTCTCAATACGATTGCGCTCCGGAACAGTGCGATTATTTTAAGCACTGTTACGTACTTTGCAATGGACAAAAGAAAATAAATAATTTCTGGGACTCTCTCAGGTGTACAATAATCCATTGAATTTGTGTTATTGTTACTTGGCATTTTGTTTAATATCTGCTAGATGTTTTCCATAAAAACCGGTTGTAATTCCGAATCCTGTTAAGAAATGCTTATTTCTGCGTCTGATTTGCTTACCATAATTAAGTTTTTCGCAGCTTTTAAACTTCACAAATCATCGAAGTAAGTCAGTTCTTGAACAATCACAAGTTGAAAAATCAGTCAGTTCTTGAAAAATCATCTCTTCACAAGTTGAAAGTCCTAGGTGGTGAAAATTGCAAATTGTTTTGTATCTTCTTATTTTTATCAATTAATATGTATATTTTGCTGAAATGTATAATGTTTGTAAGAAAGTTAGTATCGTTACGCGCTAACGCTTTTGAATGCGGCAATGTATGAAACGTTTACTATTTGCGCATTTCAAACGTTGAATTTTATTTACGTTTAGATGGTTCGAATACCTCCACTCTACGAGCATTTTCGTTAGCGTAAACCATACGTTTATATCAAAAGTTTATACAACTTTCATGCGAATTGACTGTTGTGAAAAAAAAATCAAAATTCAATCACTCTTAAACATGAAACAATCGCAGATTTGTCCGTTATTTTCTTCAAACGAATATGGTCACGTACATATGGCCCAGAATTTCAGGACACTCTGTATATTCCCGAAATAATCAAAGCACCGGGGTTTCTTCGCGGCCGTAAGCACGGCGCGGAGCCGAGAGATCCACTTTTAAAAATACATACAGCCGGCTCGCGGCAGGAAGTCGAAGTTTTGCGTCCACGTGCGCAGGTCGGTGTCGAAACCGGAAAGGAGGCTGTCAAGTACAAATATTTGCATTCGCGTCGAATCGAATAGATAGTCGTCTATTATGCTAATAAAGGCGAGTTTCGCCGAGGAAGCAGAAATTTCGTAACTACATTGTAATTTTCCGCGGTGATGATACAATCGCCTTTCTGCGAAAAGAGACTCGCCTCACAGTCCTCCGTGATCATTCTATCAATACGGGCCGATAACAATGACATCCCGTTTAAATTGTGAAACGCGTTTCAGATGTCTGGCACTTCAGAGATGTGAATTTAACCGGACGGTAGCATAGAGACATTGCTGGACTGCGGATCTTTATGCACTCAGGAAGATGATGATAACGCGAAACGGAAAATGGTAAGAACATCGGAAGAATCAAACAACACCGCCACATTACATTGAAATGATTGAAATTATTAATTGCTATTCGACTCCTGTTGCTTGAAATTAAAATACAGTAGTGTGCATAATTATGGACTCAAAGTAGATTTTACATTGTTATTTAAACGAAAACTTAACATCATATTCGTATAATTTCTAATATAGAAATATACAAATATGATGTTTTGTTAAGTTTTTTTTTTTTAAATATACAGAGTGACTCAGCTAAAAGGAACCACCTACAGTGCTGCGAATAATTATAAACTCAAAGTAACTTTTACATTTTTACAAATATTTAAACAAAAACCAGGAGAATACTTGAATGAGAAATATTAGTATATTTTTATATTAGAAATAATAGAAAATACAAATATACAAATATGATGTATCGTTAAGGTTTTGTTTGAATATCACTATAAAAATGTGAAAGTTACTTTGAGTCTATAATTATACACAACACTGTAAACCATTTTTATTTCACATAAAGGTCCGCAACCTGAATGGAATTATTTGATGATTTCAAAGTAATGTACTGCTTCGCCGATTGAGTAATGGCTCAGATGTGTTTGATTTAGTTCAATGAATGCGCAGCTTATTATTAGATATTCTAATGCGAGATTACATTTTGTATAGAGCAATAAACTGAGTATCTTGTGCCAGTGAAAACACGTATTGTTCTATTCTATAAATTCTATGAGCCATGCTTATCACTCTTTTGCATATGTATTGATTTGCGTTGTATTGTATTAGTCGCGTAATATTACATTTTATCTAACATCATCTCATGGGCATATTGATTCGTGATGTCTCCAATCGAGGAAAATAAGAGTACAATGCAGAAGTACACATTATCGGATCTAAAATCGATCTGGATGATCTTTATTCTTACTTTTTGACTTTGTATTCGACCCTCTGATAATTTTATACTATTCTTATCGCTTCTCCTTGATTTCGATTCGTGAATAATGCTTTTCTCAGTCCCTAATAAATAAATATGACATTTACGGTGCCGAACAAATGTATTCGTACACCTTTTAAAACGCCATAACTTTCTTTAATTTTGGATCGAATTACTTGAATTTTCATTAGATGATAGAAAGACTAATTAAAATACTTTTCTTAATTTTGCTATTACTTAGAATGACAACAAAAAATAAAGAATTCTCGTTTCCAACTTTTTTAATGCAAGCCTAGAATGGAAATTTATGCATGCTGAACATTTCACCAATTTCGGCTGGCATTATTTGTTACAAACAGTTAAAGATCGCGAAAATAGCCGTTTTTTACGAGTTCTGACGCTCCTGATCAAAGAAATCAACAGTAGTTTTCAATCTTTCAGTGCCCGTATCTGGACGCCGCGTTAACCGATTTCGATAAAATTTTCGTCATGCATATAAGTTACCAAAATTTAGAAAAAGCATTTTAAAAATTTTCGGTATATGTACAGATAAACAATTATTTAATTATTTTTTTCGTCATTCTAACTGATAGGAAAATTAAAAAAAGTATCTTCGTCATTGTCTAGTAGACTAATCCTTCTATCATTGAAAAGAGATTCAAGCCATTTAGTCCAGTTTTAAAAAACTGATTGCGTGTTACGCTCCAAGTACTATGTCGGAGTCATTGATGTCTCGTCATGACGCGATGTTCTGAAAGAGATTACGCACACGGTGAGAAGTTATTTGTATGAGGGAAAAAATGGAATAGATTCCGTGTGCTCTGTATGTAACGATTTATTTGAATTTTATATCACGGCCTACTGTGTTGAATGTCAGTTCGGGACTAGGACACTCGCAGGTCGAAAACCCAGGGCATCAACACGCACATCAACGTACATGTTCACTCATTTTGTCCGTTGTACATGATCCAACAAAAATAAATAAAAGACTTTTATTTTTCTACTCATATTAATTATGTGTCTTATTGGGAAAATGACATTAATGCAGATAGTGTACGTTGTCATGAAGTAAAAATGACTATTCTTGAGAATACATTATTCCTATTTGAATTAAATTTTCGAACCTACAAGAAGAATAATTTGATATAACGCAACAGAATACGTAACGCTGCCCCAGAGACAAGTATTTAACGTAGGAAGTAAATATAAAAATATTACGAACTAACAAGCAAATATTCCAAATATAGAAACAAGACAGAAAGATACAAGAGATGTTTTAAATCAATCATTTATAGTTCAGACCTAATATCCGAATGTTTAGTTCCAAAATCGGTGATCGTTACTATTGAATATAGTGAATATAGTTATACTATATATAAATAATGATTGTAACACTTCTTATATCAACTACAAAAATCCTTGGAGAGGTTATGTTATATATTATTAATGTGATTCGGTATCGCTTTCCGACTGTTAAATAATAATTGATAGATTTGAGCATTTTCCTAGCGTTGCTATTCCGTTGTTCCTATTTGATATTCTGCTTGTGTATTTCTACATGTATTTGCCTTTCACTGGCTACATTCCTTGGAGAAAGACCTACGACACGATGTTGACAACCGCTGTTCAAGTACTGCTACTGAATAAAACAAGTAAAATGATATAGCTGTGATAGAAAAACGTAGTTACATTTAAACGTAGATATTTTTTGATCCAAGTTAAATTAGTGTACGTCAGACATTACGAAATAAAACGTAAAAGTCTTTGTTGTCAGGAATGACCCGACATCGCTGGCGTACTGTTAAATTAATCTTCAGCGAGAAAAGACACCAATTTATCGTAAAAGATTTAGATGTTTCACACATTAATTTTGCATAGAGATTCGCTGTCTAGTAACATTGAAAGTATCAGTCTTTTTCACTGATAGTCTTCGAAAAATACCTCTATGGAAAAATTTCGAGATTCGAGAGACATTAGAAAGCTTTCAAACATTATCTTGCATCAGACGAAACGACTAATAGGTATTTATACGTATATCTGAATTGATTCCCGGGGAGATTTCAACAGCATTTGCGTAACGCATCGTGTGTATCTCCGGCGTTGAATCTCGGTTACTGCAATTAGACTTTATCAGGCCGAATTACGTGTTCGAGTCACGGATTAAAATTGATGAATCACAGCCCATTACGGCTGCAGCGTTATCTAGGAAGCGTTACTGCCTCAATTTCTTTCGAGATACGGGCAGTTGATCCGAATGTCGAAGCAGTCCGAGCAAAGACTATCTTCTGTACTCTAGTATCATCGACAGCACAAGCAAGAATATATTTCGTATCGCGAAAAAGGATTCTATAAAACATTTCATTTATGACAAGGCTTTGCAAAATTAAATTCAACGACACATTTAGCATACCAGTAGATTTTAAAAGAACATAACTTTCACATTTCATTTCGATGGAGATGAATGCAATTAATGAGTATTTATTTATCGAGAAATAAATTATTCTGAATAGTTAAACTAGTTCAATTTTAATAATAGACCGAAGTAAAATTTCTCGATGTTCTACCTTTACATAATCATTACAAAAAATACAATTATTTTGACTTTAACGAAACTATAGTTTTCGGATATTTTAGGTATACTGAGTGGATATACTATTTTGTTTGTCAAATCGGTAATACGTAGAATATTACATAAAGTTTAATTAATTAATGATTTAAAAAAGCGAATGCAAAATTTTCCTTTTTACCTTGTATTTGTTTTAAATGTTTCAGGACGTGTTACATATAACTAACGTGACCTTAATTTTAAATTTCAAAGTACGTAATTTGTTATGTATTATTTTACTGTACATAATACAAACGCGGAAGTGCGTTTTCAACTGTTATTTTGTGTTCACTGGAATTTTCTGCAAACTTTAGTTTCAGACACAGTTTTCATCGAAGGAAATCAACAGATATGAAACCTAGCACGGTTTCCAAACATGGAAATGTGCTATTTTTAAGAATCTAACTAATCAATATCGGTGAAACCGTTTCACCCAAACTATCTCATGCACTTTCTTGGAGACGTAGTGGCTTGTCAGACAACTGAATACAAGAGACTTGGTCATTTCTTTCTGTTTTGTCACCCTCAGAAAACTTGCCAAAACGTAAAGATGTATCTTTCGTATACAATTATTTATTTCGCCTTTTATTGTTAATATATCTACCAGTAATATCCATACATATTTAGAAAGATATGTGTGTATATTTTAACAGTTAATCCTTTCACGACTAAGGGAAACATTTCTCCCCATTTTAAAATTAGTGATTTTCGTATTTAATTATAAACTTATATGCGTTTTTAACCGCCGAACGGAATTACGTAAACGAGAACGTTTAGAAAAAAAAAGAACTGTCAAATCAATTGACGCCAATAATGAAACATTCGCGGGCTGTACTGTGTTATTATATCATTTTATTGTGTCGTGTAATAATAGATTACTGTGTTTTCTTACACGTTTATGTTATTTGGAAAGTATAATTTTGTGCAATAATAAAGCATATTTGAACAAATGAAAACAAATGCCTGATAATGACATTATGTTATAATAAACCAATAAATAAAATACATTACATAATAAGCTTAACTATAATTTCTGTTACCCTTACAGTCCATTGGGAAAAATATTTCCTGTAAAATTTCGAAAAAGCTACACATTGATATGGATTTTTCTTATGATTTTTATTTATTTTACGTCTAAACAAACTAAAATAAACAGTTAGGTACTAATACTTATTCTTAGAAACCTTATATGGTCCTGTAAGAGTTAAATGTTATTGTCGATCTCTGTGACCGCTACTAATTATAATTGTAATAAAAATCGAAAATTGTAAAAAGAGGAACATTTTTAATACACTTGCTCCTACTTTATCGAACTTGGACTCCTTCATTATTGATGTGCAAAGTAAGAATTTGATTCTTTATTTGCCACTTTCATGTAAATAATAACGCAATAAACATTAGCGATTTGTGAGGTTATGTAAGTATTAATAGGTGTAGTCAAGGGTTAAAAAGAAGATGTCATATAATTAACTTTGTGAAATTCCAAATTTGAACACTCATTAGTGGTCTAATTTCTGTAATTTGTTTATTTACTACTATGTCCTTTTCCAATGCTACGAAGAATCGGCGAAATCTACGAGACGAAACAAAAATGACTGAAACCATAAAAGTTGTTCAGGAAGAAAAACGGGTATCTTCAACTGCTCATACTGAATGTTCCGGTGCGGAGTTTGACACATGGATGTATGTGGCTATTGTAAATAACTGTCTTTTATTTGAATTCATTTTAAATGTGAATTAAATTTGTATTTGATTGTATATTAAATGTAACATCGTAACTGAAATGATGTAACAAAGAAGAAGAAGCAACTCGTCGTGTGTTCTTAGATGGAAATATTGTACGTATTATGGATGTACAATATTTGGTACACTTCACCATTTTTTAAAGATACTTCAATATTGACAACTGTTTACAATTTTATAAATTTAAAACTTTTGTAAGTTGATGCCTAAATATACACAGTGTAGAAATTAATGTCTCAAAGAAACTCCGAAATGTCCTTTGGGACATCTTGATGAGTAGAATACGATGTAATTGTAACAAAATTGACCTTGAAAATACCGACCAAGGTCAATTTTGCAGTCGACTTTTTTAACAGATATTCACCGATCCGAAGGTTTAGAATCAAGTTATGAGGATCTTGTAGAATTGAATGCAAAATATGTGAAAAATAATATATGCGATAAGTATACAGTGTGCAAAATCTGTAGAAAGAGTCTATATTTTTCGAGTCTTCTACAGATGATGTAAAATCTAGGTCTCACAACTTTACCTACCATCTATGGAAATATGTATTTGCATGAACATCCGTCATCTACTCAACGATCTTAATAAATGGAACAGCATTTCTCTGGAATATTGGGTTTCAGTCAAATGAAGAAATAAAATAAATGAAAAGAATGAAAGGGCTGAAGGAAATGTTCTGTCGAGGTGGTGTCGCGTTCCTAATTCCAATTAGCGGAACATCAAAGAACTCGACGCTCGACCACCTACAATTCATGTAATTGTACTTTACCATACCTTCAGGTAAAGGATGCAGGGTCACCGCCGTTGACAGACGCCCGCTTCCCATGGATACGAGATGCGGCGCTTCCGTTTGTACCCGCAGCGCTCTTCCAGCTTCGCGCACCTCAAGACCGGCGGTCGCCATACCTGAGCAAAACAACGAAAAAAAATCAGGAGGGTTCAAATTAATTATACCGATCGCGAACGGGTCTCGCTAACGTTATAATTTAACCCGACGAAGGAGAAGCGTTTCACCGTATTAATCGCATGCACCTATCTCGGAGACAGGTGTTCCGCCCCTCCTTTAAGCACGCGTTGCACCGACCACGACCGAAATTAAATTGAGGGTTCGCCTACAGATTCAATTGATTTCATAACTCGAACTTCGAATGTTGTTGAGCTCGATACTCTTGTTAAGCTGTCCTGGCTGCAAGTTGTGTCAAGCGGAATTCCTGATCATAAGTCGTGTCAAGCGGAATTCCTGACTACAAATCGTGTCAAGCGAAAATCAGTCAAATTGTGATATCGAAAATTGCGAAGTGTTCGTTTTTCTTTTGATACAATTCATTTTAATATGTGTATTCACCGCCGTGTATTCTTTTCGGGACGATCACTTATTTCTAATATTCTCGAATACTTGTGTTTTCCATTAACGAATTATGTTATCTGCAGATCCTTTTAGTAGAAAAATTGTTGCATTATGTTCCATACGATTGTTCGGTTCAAATTATGGAATCTATTAATAGCTTATTTGCAGATTTAATATACGGGAAACCTTATCCACTAAGTCCTCTAATAGTCGCTACGAAAAATACAATCTATTCAATTTAATTACAGATCAGCGATTTCTATAGTTGTGTAGATTTTAATGCGATTAAGTGTGTAATTATAAGAAGTTGAGGTCGAAGTTTGGTCGAATGAAATATTCTTCATAATGCCTAACTCTGAATTAAAATGACTACTTTTCATACGACTACACGCCATATGTTTTCCTGTATTTCCCCCAAGACGAATGTGGCAAGCTGCAATCGATATTTACTCGTAGGATTTTTATAATAAATAATGCGAGTATCCAAAGAAGGTAATTGCACTGAAATTATCAGAGTATAATACCTCCGTGCAGCGATCGCTGCACGTACACGGCAATTCGAAACAGAATGGTTGCTTTTACCTTAACGATATTATAATGATTACAGTGCACAGTTCGAGTCGGTGGGGAACTGTCGCGTTTACCGTAACGTTGATGTCTGCGCGAAAAATATTGGCA